>JAODAL010009871.1:0-108214 GCA_025379985.1 Phyllomedusa bahiana
TTAAAACTTTAAATAAAAGGGAAAAAGGTAAACATTGCTGTTCAAAATTTTCTTCTTTTAAAGTTAAGGGTTTCTTACCATCTACTTTCTACACAAAGTTCCCCTGATAATAACACTCCTCTGCTCGGGCATGGTCGGGCAGGTGAAAACTTTTCGGGATGGAGTTTTCTTTTTAGTCTCTGATGTAATCTTTCTCCTGAGAAAAACCTTAAAGGGGTTTTCTCATTACAGGCTTTCGTGGATTTTAAAAGCTTTCTCCTTCTCTTACAGCTTAAATCCAGAAGGTCCCCTTCTCATAATTTTGGTTTCCCCTCATTGAAGACTGGTGACATCATCATTCTGTGTGAGCAGTGGAAGGGAGGGGGAGTCACGCTCTGCAGACCTCCGCAGGGGTCAGTTCTCATGCGCAGAGCAGTCACCTCCTCCACAAGCCCTTGTAACCAGACCAACCGGGTACTGGTGTAAACATTTATACAAGCCTAAAAGAGAAACAATGTAAAATGCCCCTTGCCCCCCCCGGTTTCAGGCGGGAGGTGACGGGGAGCAGATAAATTTTTCAATTTGTTTCCTCTTTTCAGGCTGTATTTAACTGTTTACACAATTTCAACCAACAGAAAAGTAGATCCAGCAAAAAAATTTTCCAAAAAAAGAGAAAAATTTTTATTGAAATAAGCCCAAACAGATCAAAAGAAAAATTCCTAAAACAAAATTTTTTAATAGATAGCATTAAAAATTATCCTTTTTTATACAAAAAAAGGGCCTCACACTAAGCCACTTACAAATATGCAATGTATATTATAAAACCCCGGTGTATATCATACCAGTTTTACAAAAGCAAGTGGACAAGTCAGTTTAATCCAGCAAAAAAACATTGTACCAAATCCTATTAGCGGGGAGAAGTCCCCTTAAGAGGGAGAAAATATGTAAAAAATGGGGCAAAAAACTACGGCTGAAGACCTGGTCACAGTTGACTCCGTTGCCCCTTTTGGGACCAGTAATACAATATAAAAGAAAAACCCTATCGCTACACTTTACTAGCCCTATCCAGATAAGCACTCCCCCAAAAGGCTCCCCCACCCTCACACTCACCCTAACTAACTAAATTATACAGAAACAAAAAAAAAGAACACAGACATAAGTCCCGACGCGTTTCCCCAAGAAGGGTTTTAAATCAGGGATAAAAATTTATACACTGTGATGAAGAATGGCCAATAATGGATATGAGGCCTAAGTAATCCCCAGACAGTTAACACTAATACCCCCCCATTAACCAAAAAAAATCTCCCAATCCATGCCACTTTACTCCCCAATATACGGGGCAAAGTCCTTGCACATCTAAATAGCAAAACAAAGACGCAAACCCACATGTTCCGCGCGCCTCCGTTCCCAAAACGGAAGTGAAAAAACGGAATAAAAACCCGGAAGGGGCAAACAAATAATTCACAGCACGTGCCCCCCAGTAGGAACTAGACTGGGGGAACGAGTGCAAACGCGCAGTGCCCCTCCCCGCCGCGCAACGAAAAAACAGTGCACACGCACCCCATAAACAAGGGCACTTCGGGCGCCCCAACATACAGAAATACGTTTGACCAATAGCAAAATGGTGACCCAAGAAACAGGGGTTATCATCAAGACTAAATACGAGTACACAATTTTAGTTAAATAACCAAGGATATAAATACCAATATTAAGGCAAGAAAAATAAAGTGAAGGGCAGTAAACAAAAAAGATTAGAAATTTATACTTGACAGTATTGATAATAAAGAGACTAACCCAACACATGGGATGATATTTTCAACTGATTACCCCACAACAAATCCAAAAAAAAGGACCAAGAAAACAAAACAAAAAAAAAAAAAAATGAAATTATGAGAAATATAAAAAAACAGCCAAATTGCAGGTTTTCGTTAAACCATCAGGGTGTTTATGTAATCGAAAACCACTCGTTTCTTTTTTAAACATCTTGTATCCCCAATCACCCCCCGATGATTTTCCTCACACCGCAAAAGATCGAAAAATTTTAGGGGGTTTTGGGTCATTATTTTACATTAACAACATGCGACTATCGGGGTATCCCCGCCAAAAATCCCCTTTGATGCTGCCAACTCGTCTTTTAAATTGTCTCTTTGCTTTTCCCAAAATATCCAAAAGGGGAAGTACCAAAAGCATAAAAAAATGATCCTTCACCCTTCAGTTGGGAAAAAATCTCTTTACAAATGTACATTGATTTAAAATCAGTTTAAATTTTTACTGTCAAAAAAGGACTGCCCACAGTTGTCCCCAATGAAAAGGGACCATGGGTTTTCGATCCAACCAGGGCCCGTTTTTTTTGGGGGATTTTATAAACTATCACCAGTCTACCCCCAAAAACTTCTTTCCTGAATTGACATCTTTTAAATCCTGATTTTACCTCAAGAAACCCCCGTATTAGAAATACATTTCGCTAATTCGTGGCCCCCGATCAAAGTTTTCACGATCCACAAGTTTGATTTTGGGGGGAAAAAAGCTGTTTGTCCACACAATTGAGCAGTTCCCGATTAACAAATTTCAAGTGCCTTGACAAATGCCTCATCAATGACTTTTTCGGGATAACCCCGATCCACAAACCTTTTTTAAGGTCCCTTGCTTTAACAAATAGTCTCCTTTCCTGGGGCATTTCTCCAACCGGGGAAACTTCCCCCTTTGTATACCCCTTTTAAGGGGGTTAGGATGGAACCCCCCCGGGGGGAGACTATTATCCGGTTGGTTTCCGAAAGGTTTTTTTTTTGTAGATTGCCGATTTACTTTAATGATATAAAATCCAAAAAGGAAGGCACACGTCCAATATGAAGTGAATTCCTGCCAAAATTATTAATATTTAGACTTTTCACAAAGTCATCAAAAGCCTCTGTCGTCCGTCCACAAAAATTTGGATACGTCAATATACCTACCCCAAAACAGGATATTTCCGTTTGTGGTAGGTCATTCACAAACACAATGGTTCCTCCCACCACCCCCGGAAAAATTGCGCATAGGGAGAAAAACGGGCTCCCCCTACATTTCCCCCCACTTGTGGAAGATCTTTCCATTAAAAATGAAAAAATTTGTGTTCAAGAGAAACGAAGCACTTAAAGGCAAGTTGATTATGCTCTTAAGATGTATACCCCTAATAGAGAGGAAATACTCTACAGCACGACCCCCCCCAAACATGGGAGCTGCTATGAGACCCCACATCAATGGACCAGCTTTGTGTGTCCCTAAAGCACCCTCCAACTTCCAAAAATCAGGAGTGTCCTTGATGAATGACGGCAAAGCATACACAAATTTTTCAGGATGTTTAATATAAATGGAAATTCGAACAAGGAAACCCCACCGACACTATTGGGGGGTCCTTTTAATGGATCAACCCTTATTATCTTAGGGAGGGCTAAAAACAAGGGAAAAAATGTTTAGGGAAAATAAATTTACTCTATTATTGAGATCAACCCCCGTCAAGGGGTATCAAAATTTCTCAGCTCCCGACAGAAGGAAGGGGTAGGACACATGTGAGAAAAGAATACAGAGCATCCCTTAAAAATCGCTAATATGCTAATTACTTTGAAGATCCCAACACCTTTTGATTCCCCCCCCTTTTCCATGGGTTACAATAAGTGTCATCATTTTCCAGATCTCTAAGTGCCTTAAATGGGAATATTAAATTATGTTTAATTACCCCCACTCAAATTTTTTTGAGTGTTTTAGGAATTTTTTTTTTGATCTGTGAACGGGTTTTTTCTATATTCCTTTATTATCTCTTTTTTCTTGTGAGTTTTTTGAAAAAAGCTCTACAAAGTACAGGGGAGAAATACACTAAAACCCTAGCCTACGCCTTTTTTCGGGCTCTAAAAGTTGACCCCTTGTTCACGGGATAAAACATCATAAAACACGTTACTTTATAGCTATAGAACTGTTTACAGCAATGCAGGTGTTCTTGTTACAAGGATTGGCGCCTGACAGCTTTGCAGGCATGAGAACCTATCAGTGCAAGAGGTCTGCAAAGCTGTGACATCCTCTCTGTGTATAAGGCTGTATTATGTGTGGGGGGAGAGTGAATCTAGCAGCTAGAAACTCAGTAATTGCCCAGATCATTTACATAGAGCCATCACTGGGAGAAGGTGCATAGAGGAGCTCATGCAGCCATTATTACATATCTCAGGGTGTAGTGAAAGACAATGAGAACACAGACAGCAGCCATTTTCACTTTAATTTTACACAGCTCATAGGGAAGAGCGTGCAGGCAGCCAATCACAGCACAGGGGGTATGTCCCATCCAGGGGCCGTGTCCCAAAAGGGCTGAATGAAATATAAGTCAGCCAATCACAACAAATGGGGTGTGGCCCGACCACTTGCTGCAGAAATAGCTCTAGACATGCACAGGTTAGCTCTTAGCTATACTAAATGATTTAGGTAATACAAACCAATTGAAAAAGTGCTTATTTTTACTGTCCTCATCATTACAGACATGGTCCACACAGCATCAGACAAAAACCGTCAGAAAGAAGACCTCGGTTTTTGTCACTGTATGTGCAAAAACCGCAGTCGGTTCTCATTTTTTATCATTGGACCACATAATTGATTGTATGGGAGTGTGCGCTGATCAGCCGAACTCCCGAGACACATGATGTATTGCGGCGCGTACATCGTGCGAACATACCCTAGGCCCCCTTTAAACGGCCGTTTTTGCCCTGAGTTACAAAGCGGCTCTCGTCGCGGTTCCAGCGGCCATAACCTCATTGAGCCATGCTGCAAACTTGTATCTCCCGACGCGGGTTTGCGGAGCGGACGCGCTGGGCCTGGTCTCGGCACGGGTGGGGCGTGGTTTGGGGCGCGGCTTGCGCCGAGGGTTTGCCCCCATACAAGAATTGACAGGAGAGTTCTCCACACGTACAGGTTTAGCCGTGGCCCCAAAGCCGCGGCCAAACCCGCGGCGTGTGAATATTAACGCGGTTTCCCACAGGGAACCATGTTAATAAACTGGGCGCGATTTGGGCGCAGTTTTGGCAGCGGAAACCGCGTCGGAACCCGCGGCCAAAACCGTGCCCCAATCCGCCGTGTGAACAGGGCCTAAGTCCCTCTAATAAGCACTGCTAGGGATAACAACCAGCAGAGCTGAAAACCACCCACAGCCTGCACAGAAAGTGGGAGCCTGAAGCAGGTGCAGCTTCTGTCAAACAGCCAGATGGTTGGTCTTTTATAGTGATAGGTGTTTAATTTAGTTTTTTAGTGTGTGTCTTGGTGCCCTCAGAGTGCTGCTAGGCCTTGTCATGTTTGTTTGCTTTTTCAGCCACTACAGTGTGCACCAGTGTTTCTATTAGTGGTAAGATATGATGACTAATTTTGCTGTTTTCTGTATAGCATATTTGTAAGTGTGGCTGCCTCCATTTTAGTCATACCCTCTACCTATTTGCTAAGATCCTTTAAATCAGTTTATCTGGATCCTGTTACCCAGAATGCATAGGCAGCTTTGGCCCAAAGAGATTTGAATGTTAGATAGGTCCTATCTGATAAAGTTACCTTAATCTAATAGGTGGGCTCACACAATTTGATCAAAATGTATGCTAAAAACCTCAACAGCAGTAATGCAATTCCATAACTTCAAGTTTGTGTGTACTTTGGTGCCTTCGGAGTGCTACTGTGCCTTGTTGCGTTTGCTTTTTAACCACTGCAGCATGCACCAATGATCTTATTAATGTTTCGATGTGCTAATTTAGTTGTTTTTTCTGATAATTTTTTTATCTGTAATTATTTATTTTTTATCTGACAGTTTATATGTAAAAATCCAGAAATATATAAGTCTATACACTAGAGTCTGGAGTACAAACAATAGGTTGTACTGCAGCTCACTTTTCCACTTTGCTGTGAAAACTGAAAAGAATCAGTACAGTAATTTCATTATCATAACAAACTAGGGGATTTCGTTCAGGCGACAACTTTGTTGTACTACAGAAGCCCAGTGAAGGCAGAATAGCAACATTAAATACAATGCACGCAGAAGCAGTTTTGTGCACGTTTCCACTGTGACTCCCTGATCCCTGGAGAAGAGGGGGAGGGGGCTGTATTCTACCTTTCTATGAATACTGTTTTAGCCTACTGACCATTTTTAACCATTACCTCATAGTTATTGCAGGTGCTTTAAAGTATACACACCATACTGTACTGTCTATACAGATAAAGAAGGAAATGTGTGTCTTTATTATGGCCGACCATACAGACCATACAGTCTTTAAATAAAATAAAAAAAATAAAATGAAGTAGAGAAATAAAACAATAAAAAAAAGCAACTAAATAAACATTTTTTATACAGACATTTAATTAATGAAACTAAAATGAAACACGAGACATTCATTTTAAGAAGAGAGCCGTCCATGCAAGAGTAATATACTGTAGCGTATATGGTTGCCTTTTTCTTTTCTCTAATCCCTCTTTCTATCTCTCCTAGTTGTCTTGTACAATGCTTCCAAATGTTATAGAAAGAGTCAGGAAACCATGAATCTTGTAATTAATTGCTGATGAGAGAATAGAAAGCCTTAGCCTCTAACGTAGGTACATTATAAAAGGCCAGCCAACTCTTCCTTAGAATAGTGCATGGTATATGAGACTCAGTTTATGACACATGAACCTGTGCGTGGATTAATTGTACTATGACAAATATTGCTGTAGGGAAAAATCTGTCCTGGAAAACTTCTGGAATGAACATTCTGATTAATAGTGCAAATATAAACATAATACTCAGCTGACCACTGCAATCTTTTAAAATACAAAGGATTAAAATGAATCTAGTTGGAGAAGTCTTTAATACTCAAATGTCCTACATTTCTTCTTCATACTGTATATTTGGTTTTCAGTTTTTTTAGCCAGTGATACTACTAAATGACTGTTCCATATTCTGAGGCACATTCAAGAAATCAGACAAAAAAAGAAAAGAAGTGTAGAATGTAAATGTCAGTAAGTCAGCAAGTCTTTAATTAAGTAGAGTTCTACATTAGCAGTTTATTTTGAGGGGTTTTACTAGTTTGTAATATTTATGTTCTATCATTATTCAACCCCTCCACTTATCAAATGTCTTTCAGTGAGTGCTGTCGACAGGTGAGGCATTGTACTCTAGATATAGTTGTTGTGTGGACTACTGGACCTGGCGCACTATGGATCAGACTTTTTTATTCTGTCGCCTAGTCTAATGCATATCCTTACTGCTGAGGCACCAAAATGGGTTGTAGATGAGTGGTACCTAAGGATCATTTTTTTTGCAAAATTTTGGCCACGTGTGAGGGTCCCCAAAACCAAGATAGGGTGACCCAGAAGGACAGACAGTGTAAGCCCTCTCCAAGCTGTCCCTGTCTACTTGCCAGCCCAACCCTTAGCAGTTGGCAACAACTGGACGACGGTCCCTACACTAGTTAAGTGAAACACCTAAAAAAACAAGACAAACACAACAGAGAATAGTTGGGCAGAAATAGGTCAAACCAGAGATAGCAAAATGGTGCAGAGGTAGTAGGTAAAAGACAGAGGTAAAAAAGGCGAGCAAAACGGTAAGTAATCCAAGAAAACAATCCAGTAAGAAATGCTTTCTCAATCCATAAGAGGCTATCACCAGCAATGTCCCAGAGACAAAGTGATCCTCTAATATCAAAGTCCCAGTCCAGGACGTGATTGGACTGGTACTCTGACATCCAAACCACACAGAACTCAGCCTGGCAGGGAAGAAAGATGAGTGGTGAAGGACAATGTCAATCACCACTCAGTCCAAATTTAATGCAGCCCAACACTAGGACTAACAGAAATAACAGACGGGTGTGGTGGAGAACCTGTCAATCATCACAAAGCAGGCACAGGACTCAGACAGTGTTCAGATTAGCACCAAGAAAAACACACAATTTGGCACTGAATCATGGCCAAAAGGGCAGTCTCTGCCGGACTCCATGGGCAAGGACTGCACTGTGGCCTGAACAGGCATAGTCATTATACCATATACCTTGCCCTAAGAAAATGTGCTTTTGCATTACTGTCTGAATGCTGGTGTGGCCTTAGGGATGATGTGCTTAGGCTGAGCACACTATAGGTTCGTTTCCAAGTGCACCAAAATCTGCTCTCTGAGTTGCTTTTATCAAAATGAACTTTATTTTTTTTTGTTTCATTTATGCTATGACTAAAACTATTGTTGTGCTTTGGATTTGAACCAACTCGACCTGAATTTTGCCAATTATTGTGGAAAATTGTGCAACCAATGTTTAGCCTTTTTGCAGCCAGGAAAAAGGAACACTTCCTTTTTCCTGTCTGTAAAAAGGGTGGTGATTGGTTGCATGTTTTTCCTATAATCATCAAAAGGGCATAATTTCCTATAGGTAACTCTACAAAAAACAATTGGGCTTTTTTACAGCAGCATCTTAGGATGGTAACTTCAGTAAATAAAAGCATGTTACTCAGTAAAAATAAAATTGCAATTGTCAATCCTTTAACTCAGTGGTGATCTTTCAAGGAGAGTAACATACAGTCATAATAGGATTTTTGCAAAGGTAATTACTTTGTTCAACAATCATGGGGACCATAAAATATGGTTTGGTGTGCCTTTGCTTGAGTGCCCCTAACAGTTTTATATCCTCAATCCCAAATCCAAAATCTAGGCAAATACCTTCATCAAAAAGTAGAGTCTATTACAGTGCCAATTCTTTTCATGTATATGGTTTTGGAATGAAATATTTAAATACATACAGTTGTGAATGTTTAGTATCCATATACACTTACTCATACACTGTATGTAATGTCATATATGCAATATCTCACAAAAGTGAGTACATCCCTCACATTTTCATAGATATTGTTTTAGATCTTTCATGGGACAACACTGAAGATAAGACACTTTAATATAATGTAGTCAGTGTACAGCTTGTATAACAGTGTAAATAACTGAACACACAGCCATCAATGTCTAAACCGCTGGCAACAAAAGTGAGTACACCCCTAAGTGAAAATGAACAAATTGTTCCCATTTTTCCATTTCCTTTCCTCGGTTTCAGAGAACTCATTAGTGTTACATTTCTGCAGAGCTTAAAGGGGTGAGAGGGTCAGCCTGTCAGTGCTCAGACCATACGCCACACACTGGATCAATTTGGTCTGCATGGCTGTCATCCCAGAAGGAATCCTCTTCTAAAGATGATGCACAAGAAAACCTGCAAACAGTTTAATGAAGACAAGCAGATTAAGGATATGGATTGCTGAAACCATGTCCTGTGGTTTGATGACACCAAGATAAACTTATTTGATTCAGATGGTGACAAACATATGTGGCGACAACTAGCTGAGGAGTATAAAGACAAGTGTGTCCTGTCTACAGTCAAGCATAGTGGTGGGAGTGTCATGGTTTGGGGCTGAATGAGTGCTGCTGGCTGTGGGAAGCTACAGTTCATTGAAGGAACCATGAATGCCAACATGTACTATGACATACTGAAGGAGAACATAATCCCCTCCTTTTGGAAACTGGGCCACAGGGCAGTATTCCAGCATGATAACAACCCCAAACACACCTCTAAGATGACCACTGCCTTGCTAAAGAAAATGTGGGTAAAGGTGCACAAGGTTTCTAACATCTACAGTACCAGCTCCATAATGTTGTCATGGAGGAGTGGAAGAAGATTCCAGTGGCAACTTGTGAAGCTCTAGTGAACGCCATGCCCAAGAGAGTTAAAGGGGTTGTATCATTACAAAGATCATGTCTCAGATTATGGGGACAGTAAAAATAAGCACTTTTGTAGATGGGTTGTATTACCTTAGTCACTTGGTTTAGCAGATATGAGCTTTTCTGTGAATCTGTATTCTATTTCTGCTACTGCTGGTCGGGACATGCCCCCTGGCCGGATCCCGCCCCTTTACACGCCCCCTGTACTGTGATTGGCTGACTGATATTTCATTCAGCCTGTTGGGAGACGCCCCCAGACAGGACATGCCCCGGACATGCCCCCTGCGCGGTGAGGGGCTCCCTGCACACTCTGTGCTTACTCCATATAACAGTCTTAGTCTCCTGCCTGATAACAGAGGGGAAGGAGGGGGGGCAATGTGCTTCCTCACATGTGTTTCATCAGTTCAGACTGTGTGTATAACTGGTTATAGCCCAGCAAGGAGCTTGTGGAGCCTGAAGGCTCTGCAGACAAGAGAACATTGCATAACTGTCCAGACATGCTTCCTCTTCTCCTGCTTCACACACAATGATGATGTCACAGTTCTTCAGTGAGGGGAGACACACCTCCTGGTAGGAGAGACACGCCTCCTGAAAGGATAGACTCGCCCCTGGATTTCAAATGCAATCTCATAGAATTAGCTCAAGAGCATGAACAGTTCAAACGATACAACCCCTTTAAGACAGTGCTGAAAAATAATGTCAGCCACACAAAATATTGACACTTTGGACGCTATTTGTCCATTTTCACTTACAGGTGTACTCACTTATGTTGACAGCAGTTTAGACATTGGTGGCTGTGTGTTGAGTTATTTTGAGGACACACCAAATTGACACTGTTATACAAGCTGTACACTGACTATTTTACATTATATCAAAGTGTCATATCTTCAGTGTTGTCTCATGAAAAGATATAGTACAATATTTACAAAAATGTGAGGGGTGTACTTACTTTTGAGAGATACTGTAATTATGTAAAAAATTATTTCACAAAGACCTAGACATTTCAGACTTAAACAGACATTGACCAGCCATGATATAAAAACATCTGTTGTGGGGTTTACACTCACAACTACACACCATGTGTGACAATCCATCGGTCAACTAGCTCTCTCCTTCTTGGACAGAGAGACTTTGGCACATCAATGCATTCCACTCCAACTACAACATTGGTTTAAAACTGACCTCAGCCAGCTTTCCTCTCCATTTAGCACAAGGCAACAGGTCAGTGTACAATATCTGCAACATAAACTCTGGGACGTCTAGCCTCTAACCAAACATTAACATCCCTTACTAACCAGGGTCTGAGCCTACTGCCCAAAAAAACTTTGAGATTCTTAGTTCACACGTTTTGATCAAAAAATGTATGAGCCACCCACGGCTTACGACATGATCTCAAGGCGGGTGGTCCTACGCTATCTTTACCTCTCAATAGAGCCAAATTCAGACTTCTCATTAGGTAAACCGACCTCCATTATCCAGAGAGAAAAATAAAAAAACACCAACCTTGCAAGCATACTGCACTGATATAACAGCCCGTGGAGGTGAGCCTACTGCCCAGCACCATAGACAATAGCAATAATATTAGTGCCAGCTGATTCTGTTTTGTATAGTCTGAGAGAGCAAGCAATAGCCGCCGTGCCTGTCACTACAATGATTAGCTTTTAACATGTAGGTAGAGGTAAAAGAAGACTATTAAATACATTGCTTTGTTGTTCTTGCTCTTGTCAATGTTATCTCCTCTTAGAGCACACAAGTTTCTCTGATTACTGAATATCTCTCTCCTCCTCTCCCTGTTCTCTCTTATCTCTCAATGCTCTAAACTGCCATCACTCCAACCAGTCACCTTTTGTAGAGTCTTATCTCTAGCAAAGGCCTTTTTTACTTAACTGAATGAGAAGCGTTCACTCTTTAGAGTTCTGTAGTCTATAGTACACTTTATAAATCTCCTGCAGTCATTTAGGTATAACAGGAATAGCTAGGAACAGCAGAGTTCATGTGTCACTGCTATAGACTCACCCACAGCCTGACCAGGATGTGCGAGTCTAAAGCTGGCTATGGCTTTGTGAAACTACATGGTGAGAAAACCCCTTTAAACCTTTTGTTAAAGAGCTCAAGCAGTGGCATCTAATTAGCCTAAATAACTCAACATGTGCAATGGAGTCAAACCTCTAACCACTTCCAGCTAGGTTATTTTCCAGGTCTTTAACTCAAAACACAGAGTAGAAAGGGCCATTTTCTCCACTTAACCCAGTCTCGTGGCAGAAACATGAAACTTTCTGAAGCTACCCTGCCACACTGTCTAATATTGTATACCCCCACCTTTTGATCCTAAATCAACACCAACCCATTGAGATATAGATGCCCCAAGACTTCTGAAAGTGTCCTGTGGTATCTGGTACCAAGATGTTAGTAACAGATCCTTTAAGTTCTGTAACTTGTAAAGTGGGGCATAGACTGATCAGACTTGTTTTTCCATCACAAGATATTTGATTGCATTGAGATGCAGGGATTAAGAAGCCAAGTCAACATTCTTACTTTTGCAATGTTCTTCAAAACATTCCTAACAATTACTTCAATGTGTCTGGATGCATTAATTTGCTGTAGGAAGCTACTGCTGTTACAGAATATGGTTGCCAGGGTGGGATGTGCTTTGAATGAAACAATGTTCAGGTTGGTGTTATATGTCAAAATAACATCCACATGAATACCAGAGTCAATTGTTTCACTCCAGAAAATTGCCCAGAACATTACATTGCTTCCGCCATTTTGCTCTTTCCTCATAGTGCCATCTTTTTCTTAATGCTATCCTCAGGAAAGCAACACACATGAACCCTGTTGCCCACATAATGTAAAAAAAACAGGATTTATCAAGCCAGACCACTTTCTTCCATTGCTTCATGGTTTGGTTCTGAAGCTCACATATCCACTATAGTCACATTTGGTTGTGGACAGGAGTCAGCTTGGGCACTCTGTCTAGTTTACAGCTATGAAGACAGCTGAAATGCACTGTGTTTTCTGACACCTTTCTATCATCACATTGACTTTCTCAGTACTTTGTGTTAAATTGATGCTCCCAAATACACCACTGAGTCTTGGATGCCCATAACCTGTCACTGGTTTACTGGTGGTCCTTTTATTGGCCTTTGGCTATTTTATTGGTATTGTGGTAGGTAATAACCACTGCATACCGAGAACACCCCCAAGACGTGCCGTTTTGTAGATCTAAAAACCTAGTCAGTTATCACAGTTTAGACCCTGTTACAGCCATTTATATCTTTACACTTGTCTATTCTTCCAAAAAACAACTTCAAGAACTGTTAAGTTGCTGGCTACTATATACCACTCCTTGGCAGATGCTATTGTTGTGAGATAATCAGTGTTATTCAATTCACTGGCCAGCATTTTTAATGTTACAGCTTGTTGATATAAGGCACATGTCAAGCTTTAAAAGGGTTATCCCACTGCAAATATTAGCTTTCAACATGTAGAGACAGGTAATTGAAGGCTTTTTCCAAATATACTGCTTAGTTTTTATTGTTTTGTTGAGGAGATAAGGGATATTTCTGCTCTGAGTGCACACAGGTCAGCATCTGGGAGCAGGAAGTGACATCAGCATAGGTCAGTGTGCCAGAAGCTTTAGAACATAGTGTGTTATCTTTAACAAACAAAGGAGACTAATTACTTGTTTACTTTAGAACAGAGAACTTCAGAGCTCATAAATGAGATCTCCTGCTCACATGCCAGTGCATTTAGGAGAGCTGTGAATACAGAGCTGATATGCTAATCACTGCTATAGAACCACCCACAGCCTGACCAGGAAGAGGCAGGAGGCATGAATCTAAAGCTACTTGTGGCTCTGAAATAGCATAGTGAGACAACCCCTTTAAGGCCGCCAAGTCATTTTATGTGGCTGACGAGAGCTTAGAAACAGTGAGAAGGTCCAGACTCAGAATGACCAGCTCTCCACTTTCCCCAGAGGATGTCACCAGCATTTGACAGAGAAAGCCGCTCTGACAGACCTACACAGGCACCCTAAATACCCACCAAAGCCCTATAATGGCCCTTTAAGTAACCATTATGTTTATGTGGCCCTCGGTGAAAATGGGTTTAACACCCCATGCATGGTATATGTTTTAACAAGCATAATTAGAAACCTCACTGATACATAGATCCTGATCTCAAACATGTTAGGTTGCTATCAAATAAATGGGGGTACAGACTGTAATGAACTTACCTGCACACCTTCCTGCTGGCCATAGCAGGAGGCTGCTTAGCAGGCAGTCTGCAAAGCTGGCTACACAGGCAATGAGCAGGCTGAGATTAATCAATCAGTGAGCAGGACTCGCTATTTAAACCTGATTGATTCACCTGCTCACTGCCAGCTAATCTGCCGTGTGCTACTGGTGTGTGTATCCTGCTGTTCTGTATAGTTTCTGAGCCGTTTTGCCTGTGACTTCTCTCTTCTCTGGATCCTCGGCCTGACTGTCTCTCCTGGTAATGATCCAGCTTTCCCTGACTCCGACTTGTTTATCAATTTTGCCTTGATGCCTTATGACCTCTATCTTTGACCTCTGGCCTGTCCCTGACCCCCCTTTATCTGTCAGTCCCCCCAGTCAGCAACTGCACTGTGGAGTTGAAAACTGTATCTCCCAACGCTCCCAGCAAAACATATAGATTGTTCTTTCACATTTGTTGGTTGTGTGTGGACTGGCACAATTCTCCATAAAACATATTTCAGGGTCAGCAGTGAGTAAGGATATAGGTAGCAGCTGGTCCTCGTGCCAAACACCACACTACGTGTGGAGTAAAACCGTTAAAAAAAATTGAAAAGTTTGGTTAAAAACCAAACACATGTCCGCTATGGTCGTCTTAGTTAGTCAGGCGTGAGGTGCAATTTTAGCTCAAACCTTGGTAATATCCAAAAGCATTTATTTCATGCAGAACAATGGAATTCGTCTATAACAGACTTCTTCAGGTAACCCATAGAGGATATTTGTTTGTTTTTTAACCAAACTTGTCCATTTTTTCACATTTCTCTAGGGTTATAGTTGGCGAGATGCACAGAGAGGTTACTGACAATGGCCATCTTGTGTTCCCTACTGTGCCCTACCTGCATTGAGAGAGAGTATACTGTGGGAAAGAAAAAGAGGACTGTTTAAATAGGAAGGGGGAGAACATAGCAAATTTTTACAATCAGAGTAGATGGAAAAAGCACAACTTGCAGAAATAAGACATTTAAAAAGGCTAGTTGGAAAAAAAAAACACTGCAGGAGGAAGAATTTTGTGAAGAAAAGGAGTTTTGTGGAGGATTGGACAGGCAGAGAAGCAGACACAGTTACAACTAATACTTGATCTATTGAAATAAAATATAATCATTAAAACCTATGAGAACATAAAAGAAAATAAGCTAAAACGTATGCTTTCCAAGTGGTGGCTGCTACTGCATTATTATGCCCACAGCAGTTTATATGATTTATTTCAGCTCCAATACACTGAAAGCTTTATTCAATGGCTTGAGTTCTGCCCACTTGTGGGAGCAACACATTCTTTACAATTCTAGTCTTAAAAAAAAGATGTAATTTACGTGAAAGGCTTCAGTACTATTAAAAGTTATGAGAACCCAGTATTTGGAATAGAAAGGAGTAACAAACTCATGTGTGATAACATATCCTATATTTGATAAAGAAAACAAAGTGTGGAATAAATGAAAGAACTTTGCAAAAAGTACATTGAAAAAAATGTTTCTATATGGAAGCTGCAATACTTATTAGGTGTTATATTATTAGATATTACAGATAAATATTATTATTTCTTCTTGTCTGCCCCATTATCTCTGTGTTCTTATCTGTTCACTCATTCATTTAGAGCTCAGGTTACAGCTGCCTATAGATACCTATGGAAAGAGGAGGGAGAAGAGAGACAGATAGATAGATATGATGTGCTGGCAAAATAGTCCATCTCTCTCTCTCTCTCTTTGGAACAAAGCACTAAAGAAATCCCCTTGCTGGATGTCTTAGTCACTATACACTGCAACATTTAGCAGACAAAAATTGTTTCTTAACCCCTTAACCCCTTAGGTATGAGTACGTCATGGTGCTGGTAAGGTTCTATGTAGCGGGATTACTCAGTAATCCCTTGTTAATAGAAGGCTGACAAGGCTGGTAACAGCAGCAGATGGAGCCGGCTCTGTTCCCTGCTGTTTAACCCCTTAGATCCTCTGACGTCTAAGTAAATAATGCACCGTTACTTACTCTGATCAGCACCCTGCAACAAGATCATGCGTTGCTGATCTGTTAACATGGCACCTGTAAGCCTTGTGAAAGCTTGTATCGCCGCCATGTTTGCCATTTTATCACTTCCTGCCCAGATTGGAAGTGATGAAACCACCATCCTTGTATACCCTTCTGCATTTTTTGTATAACACAGTATAGTGTATTAACTATCGAGCCCTCTAGTGGTCAAGTACCCTAGGGGGACTAAATGTTACAGTGGAAAAAAAAAATAGAATGTTTAAAAGTATAAAACAATAAAAAAACATAAAAAATTCAAATCACCCTGCTTTTGCTATTTTACAAATAAAAAAAATCAAATAATAAAACAGTTACACATAATTGGTGTAGCTGCATCAGTGAAAGTCTTATATCCTGAAGGATTCATTTGCAGCTGAACTGCAGAACAGTGGGAGAAAAAGGTTTAAAACTGAAGTGAAAGCGTGAGTGTGCAAACTTGCGAGTGTTTTTTGTCTAAAGTGTGTTTGTCTTAAGCGTGGAATTTCAGATCAGGAACTTTAGATTTGGGGAGTTTAGATGGTAAAATATTGTATTGAATTTTCTGTTTCTATTTGTGTGTCTCTGACTTTGTAACATCCCCATGAGTTCCATGATTGACAGTGCTGTCCAGTGCACACCCTGTTCAATGTATGTGATCATTGAACAGACATTCGAGTGGACATACTGTTGTGCGAGTTGTATGCACACTGCACGTTTAGAAGCCCAGATCCTGGATATAAAAGGTGGCAACACTGAGATCCATTGGCAACTTGGCAGCGAGTCTGTGGCTCATTGAGCAAGCACTCGCTGGGGTAGATGCAGGAGAGAATGGCAGCTTGGAGGGGCAGGGAAATGAGGCAGCTAACTAGGTGACAGTCAGAAAGAAGGTTAGAGGGAAAAGTGTCAGGGAGGCTAGTCCTGATCTGGCACACTCCAACAAATTTGCGAGATTGGTGGATGAGGCAGATGTCAGTTCAGAAATAGTGCCGCTGAAGCACGACTATCCCTGTCAGTTCCAGTAAGGTGGGGAATAGTAGTGCAGGGCAGGTTAGACAGATGCTGGTATTTGGGGACACCATTATAAGAGGAAGAGACAGGGCAATCTGTCACAAAGACCGGGATCGTCGAACAGTATGTTGTTTACTTGAGGCCTGAGTTGAAAATATCGTGAATCGGGTTGACAGACTACTGGGTGGGGCGGTAATCCAGCTGTCGTGATGCACATTGGCACCAATGACAAAGATAGAGTAAAGTCCTTAAAAATGATTTCAGGGACTTAGAAATACTATTTGTAGCACGGGCCACGCGAGAGAGGCAACTGAAGATCAGAGAAAGTAAATAACTGACTGGAGAACTGGGCTGACGTCTTGTCAAATAATCTCCAAAACAATGGGAATCTCACAAGAGAACAGAGAGTGACTTTTTATCACTATATTTACTATTTTGCCATAGGCAAACTTAAACTCTATCAGTTCTCTATCTATAAAACACTAAAACACAACTTTTATTATGTATAACACTAAACCTCTATACACACTATTAAAAACCTGATTTCTAACCTCTCAATATCTCCCTTTCTGCTCCTGAAGGAATAACTCCTTTTCTATTATCAAGTCTGGTGGGGCACCACCTATCAACAGGAGAACAGGGGGGGGGGGTAACCATAGGGCCTGCAGCTTTATTAAAATGAATATTTTTATTAAATACAGAGGAGACGTGGTTTATGGGAAGAGATTAACACAATAGTGTACAGTACAATGGAGTATGTATTCCCAATGAATATGCATAGTCTTATTAAAATGAATATGCATATTAGACATGGAGGAGAAGGGGTTCATGGGAGGTGATAAAGCTGATAGTGTGCGGTGGAATGTGACACTTATTCTGCTTGGTCCGTTGTGGGTGGGCCACGCAGGTGCAATAATATGAAAAGGGTTGGGCGGGAGTCCCCCACGGTCAGGGCGGATGTCTCCGTGGATGCAGAGTGCGGGCGCGGGCAGTATGGTGAGATGGGGCGCTGTGGAGGTGGTGAGCTTGTCTGGGGTATGTTGTTTGTGGGAGCGTGGTGTCAGCAGCGGTGGCAGCACATAGTATCAGTGTGCGTGGAGGAGAGTGGAAGGGGGAGTGGGTTTTGTGGATTCTCTGATGGCTAATTGATGAACACCTGAATAGGGTGTGTACCTAACATGATATAAAAGGAAGTGAGCTTAGACCACATGGGACCGGACCTCTAACCCCTGATGAAGCCAGGTTAGCTGGTGAAACATGTTGGGGAGGTCAGGCATGACGTTTTAAATTGTGATTTCTCACCTCTGTCTACAAGTGTTACCTGCTGCAGAGGGTATCACAAGTAAACCTTATATGTTTTATGTCCATTAGATTAGGGATGAATGCCCAAGTAGGATGCTTGGGATCCCCTACTGGAGTTAGTAAATCACTGTATATTTAAGGTTCTCCTGTTAATAGGTGGTGTCCCACCAGACTTGATAATAGAAAAGGAGCTATTCCTTCAGGAGCAGAAAGGGAGATATTGAGAGGTTAGAAATCAGGTTTTTAATAGTGTGTATAGAGGTTTAGTGTTATACATAATAAAAGTTACGTTTTAGTGTTTTATAGATAGAGAACTGATAGAGTTTAAGTTTGCCTATGGCAAAATAGTAAATATAGCGACTTCTGTCTTGGTTACAGACTCTGAGCTAGGGATGGGCTGCACCTACATGGGACGGATGCAGCTGTAGTGGAGGGCATAATGGCCAGGAAGTTTGAGTTTAAACTAGGGACTGAGGGGGAGGGCAACTACACATATAGCATGCGGGATAGTGAAGACAGAGAGCTGGGAATTAGTAATAAATCAGGAGTGGAGTGGAGTGAGAAGGTGTAGTAATAGTTAATAATGAAAGGGTTAAAAAAAATGAAACATGAAACTCAGACCTATGACTGGGCCGTTAACTTACAGGGTTACAGTTTATTTAGAAAAGATTGTAAAAATTGGAAGGTAAGAGGTGTATGTCTTTATGTAAAATCCTGTCTTAGGAGTCTGCTATAGGCCACCAAATATAAAAGAACCTATGGAAGAAGTACTCCTCAGACAAATAGATGAGGCAGCTAATCATAATGAGGTTGTTATTATAGGTGACTTCAACTACCCAGACAGAAATTGGGAAACTGAAAGCTGTGGCTCTCATAAAGGAAACAGGCTTTTGTCACTAACTACAGATGGTTACCTTTCCCAACTGGTGCAGGTGCCAAATAGAGAGACTTAATATTTGGGACTTAATATTGACTAAGAGACCTGACAGAGTAACAAAGGATCAGGTTGTGACCACAATATAATACATGTCCAATTATCTTTCAATAGAGTATGCTGTTGAGAAGCCACAAAAACATTGCATTTCAGGAAGGCTAATTTTTTTAATCTGCTTAAAGAGGCCCTAAACCGTATTGACTGGGACAAGGTCTTTAAAAATAAAAGAACAGATAATAAATGGGAGATTTTTTAAAAACATCTTAAGTGGCCACTGTGAGAGGGTAAAGACTGTATGGAAATGAAATGATTAGAAACATGAAAAAGCCAACAGAGATGTAAAGAAGTCAAGAAATAAAAAAGAAGGCATTAAAGGGGTTGTATAACTTCATTAAATGGTCTTCAGAATAATGGGACAGTGAAAACAAGTAACTTTACAATTAGATGTCATTAGCAAAGCTGTCTTGTTATCACAGTATTCCTTATCTTCTGTTTCTGTTTACACTGATCTCCAGTCCTGGTCGGATCCCTCCCCCTTGCATTTCACTAGCTGAGAGCTCATTTACATTCTGTTCGGCCCCCAGTCGTATTCACAGGAGCGAGCATTCCTGTCTCTCTCACTCAGAGTAAGGAACCGGCACATTTTCACTCTGCACAGCCAAAACAGAATAACACTGCAGGGCTTCTATAATCAGGAAACAGCACAATTATGTGTTGATCCCTGCCTGACTCAGAGTTAGGGGCCGTAGCAATTTCTCTCTGCACACCTAGCAGAAACAAACTGCCGCAGATTCTACAATCAGAAAACATAACAGTTGTGTCTCGGTGCCTAACACTCCTGCATAGAAGGGAGATCTGTGCCTTAAAGCTGGATTTAACTGTAACAAATCTCCATCTGTAAGAAGAGATCAGTGCTCAGTCTAGATTGAATGCAGCCTGTGGTATTTATACAGCTCTTATAAATAAGACTGCATAGGGAGAGACACAGTGACATGTGGACTCAGAGAGTGAGGGGGGGTGTCTCGGGAGCCAGCATGAACAGTGAATGGGGGATGATGTCACCCATCTGGGAGGGGAAGAAACGCCCCTGCATTTCTAGAGTTGAGAAGCTGAGAGCAGTATGAATCAACCGAACTAAAGAAGCGATACATCCCCTTTAAAGCTATTTAAACAGGAGGACAAAAAAGAGGCACTAAAAATCTATAAGGAAAAAAATAACTGAGCAAAAAAATAATAAAGACAGCAAAGCTGGAGACAGAAAGACATATTGCCAAAGACAGCAAAATTAACAACACAATATTTTTAACTATATAAATAGTAGAAATATTAAAACTAAAAATGTTGGCCCTTTGAAAAGTAGTGAGGTAGTGTAGAGGACAATGAGGAGAAAGCAAATCTATTAAACAACGTTTCTCCACCGTATTTAGCGAGGCAAATTACATTCCTGTTGACAGGCAGAGGGATGAGATAAACTCCACCTTAAATTTTTCTTGTCTAACCCAGGAAGAAGTGCAGCTCCACCTTAAGAAGATTAAAATAGACAAATCACCAGGTCCTCATGGTATACACCTCCGTGTCCTAGAAGAATTAATTAATGTGATAGACAGGCCACTATTCTTTCTATTTATGGATTGTATAGTAACTGGGTATGTCCCAAAGGACTGACGCATAACAAATGTGGTGCCAATATTCAAAAAGGGGTCAAAAAATGATCCTGGAAACTATAGGCCGGTAAGTTTAACCTCTGTTGTTGGTAAAATGTTTGAAGGTTTTCTAAGAGATGTATGCAAACAAATAGACGTATCCAGCGTATCACCTCTAGGTATATTTTTAAAAATGTTTCAGAGCTTTATTGTATCCAAAAGTTAAAAGGTTCCAGACATGGAATCAAAAACAGAATCGCAACATAGCCGACACGTTTCGGGGTTAAGCTACCCCTTACTCATGGCATGTCATTCCTCACAATTGAGGCACTTAAATAGTGCACTTCCTTATCACATGATAAAAGTCATATGACTAAACGATGTAATATTACGATATTTAACAATTATCATATAAATTAAAACAAGTAACAAATAATATTTACAAATACGACATAACTTGTGATTCGCAACAACAAAAAATAAAAATAAAGATATTGATATTAATACTGACACATGAGATCGTGACGTTTGTTCAGACCCATTGGGAACCTAGTATCCAATTTAAAAATCCACCATGCTTCACGCGCTTGTAGCTTTTTAATGTGATCGCCACCTCTAACTGGTCTGTTAACTCATTCAATCCCTTGAAATTTAAAGCCTGTGGTATCTCCCATATGCACTTCCTGAAAATGTCTCGACGCCATGGATATACCTACAGCTGAAGTTTTTTTGACATACGAAATATGTCTATGAATACGTGTTTTCAAAGTGCAAGAGGTACAACCCACATATTGTTTGTGGCATAAGTCGCATGTGATAAGATATACAACAAAACGTTTATTACAATTAATGTTTGAGGTCATTTCAAACAAAGTATTCGAGACAGTAGAACGAAATTGTTGTGATATGATAACATGATTGCATGCAATGCAACGTGTATGACCGCATTTGTACATGCCCTTGTTCGTTAACCATGATGGTTTTTGGGTAATTTGATTAGAGACAAACAGACTGGAAGATAACATGGATCTAAGAGTACGGCCTTTTCTAGATAGAAAACGCACGTTAGTTTCTGATACTGTTTAGTTTGACCTTGTACATGTAGTACAGGTAAATATTTTTTGATAATGTTACAAATTTCCTTGAATTGGGGACTGTACATGGTGGGAAAATTAATAAACTCTGTTTCATGGCTACCCTGTATATCAGATTTTTTATTATTATTGTTAACTTAAAGTATTTTGAATCTGGGGATGCTGGAGATTCTATCTCTGGTTTTGGTCAATAACCATTGGGGATAACCCCGTTGACTCAATCTATACTGAACCTCCTGTTCAAATCTCGGCAAAGATTCAGGAATAGAACAATTTCTCTTTGTCCTGACAAATTCACCATAAGGAATTAATGACATGTTTGGGATGGTTAGATTTGGCATGTAATATTGAATTCTTGGCAATTGGTTTCCTGTATGGTATAATTTCAATAATGTCCCTCTTTCCTATTAGGAAAGAGGGACAATGTGTATACGTTTGGAAACCTCGGGATAGAGATCTTAAGTCGATTTTAAAATCTCTGTTTAGTCGCAGTCAGTCTCACACTGGTCAACATAGAGTTTCTTTTCCAGCTTAAACACCTCGGAGGATTCACCTTTGTATGCCACTTCTGATGATGCTTCTGACACTTCCTCAGTCGGACTATCGGAAAGCGCAAAACATTCCAGTAAAAAATCCAATGCATCACAGAATATTTCCTCAGGTTCATCAAAAAACGGCAACGCCGGGGCAGAAGGAAACACAAGAGTAAGACGGCAGCAACAAATAAGAAATTACAGATATTAAACAATCCGGTCGTTAACTTGCCAAGTTATATCTTATCGGACACACAGTTACGTGTATTATCAAAAGGACTGGGATTTATACCAACGGAGACTTTTGACCTATACAGAACTACTCTTGACGTGAATTTTTTTGCGAGATTTGTGACATTAAAAAGCCATTTTTCTTCCAGTAACACACTTATGAACATTGCTGTTGAACAGAGTGAATCTCATGACCATGTTGCAACTACTAACTTTGTGACTTTTCAGGAGAACGTATGTTTAACAGAATTATGAGCTTTAATGAGTGAGAGTGATGATACTGTTACCACAACCTGTCCCAATTTTTATAAGAATAACCGTGATTTTTATCCTGTTCAGTCCAGACCTCCCGGCCTGGATTTAGTTCAGAATTTGGTAGAGCAAGATTTAAAAAAGCTACATGGGGGGTAGTGTTAGAACTAAACATAAAAGAAATCTTACAAAAAAAGAATCAGTTGCACTACACAAACTACGTGAAAACTCTGACCTACTCATTTGACCAGCAGATAAGGGAGGGCCGATTGTGTTAATGAATTCAGGCCTGTATGACAAACTTAATAAAATAATGTTACAGGATCCCCTTACCTTTCGACCCATTACTCAGAATCCGACATTGATTTTTCAACAAAAAATGAAAAAAATTCTTGTTGAAGGTATTTTGATGGGGGCTATTTCGTCATCTCTTGCAGAAAAATTGTATGTTGAACATCTGGTTGTTCCGGCGTTCCACTCTTTCCCCAAGGTTCACAAAAATGTTTTTCCTCCTCCGCTACGTCCGATCGTGGCGGGGATAGGATCTTTGGGCGAACCACTTAGTTCCTGGCTCAATTCAATTTTACAACCTTTAGTGATTTGCATTCCAGGCTATATTAAAGATACTAAGAGCCTGGTTATTATGTTGTCAAAGGCCAAATGGGACCCATAATTTTCCTGGGTTTCCTGCGATGTGGTTTCTTTGTACCCTTCTTTATCTCACGATATAGCCATTGAAATTTTAATGTCTCATTTGTCACATTTTAGCTCATATTCTCACATCTTTATTGAGTTTTTGATCATGTGTACCAGTTTCTTATTGAGTCATAATTATTTTTCCTTTAATGGGGAATTTTTTGTACAAATTTGCGGTGCCTCCATGGGTGCGAAATTTTCTCCTTCCTTGGTGAACATTTTTATGTCCGCCTGGGAGGAGAGGTTTCTACTCACATCGTCCTGTCCTTTCCTTCCCCACATCACGTGGTTTGGTTGATATATCGATGACCTGCTACTGATGTGGGGTGGGTCTTCTCAGGATGCAGCACAGTTTGAGAAATACATTAACGATAACCCTATGAACTTATGTTTCACTCTAGAGTGGCAAAAAAGTACTATCCACTTTCTTGATATTACTCTAATAGGAAAGAGGGACAATATTGAAATTATACCATACAGGAAACCAATTGCCAAGAATTCAATATTAAATGCCAAATCTAACCATCCCAAACATGTCATTAAAGCCATTTCATATGGTGAATTTGTCAGGACAAAGAGAAATTGTTCTATTCCTGAATCTTTGCCGAGATTTGAACAGTCGGTTCAGGATAGGTTGAGTCAACGGGGTTATCCCCATTGGTTATTGACCAAAACAAGAGATCCCCAGATAGAAACTACTTAAAGATAACAATAAAAATAAAAAATCTGATATAAAAGGGTAGCCATGAAAAAGAGTTTATTAATTTTACCACCACGTACAGCCCCCAATTCAAGGAAATTTGTAACATTATCAAAGAATATTTACCTGTACTACATGTACAAGGTCAAACTAAACAGTTAGTATCCAAAACTAACATGCATTTTCTATCTAAAAAAGGCCGTACTCTTAGATTCATGTTATCTCCCAGTCTGTTTGTCTCTAATCAAATTACCCAAAAACCATCATGGTTGAGAACAAGGGCATGTACAAATGCGGTCATACACGTTGCATTGCATGCAATCATGTTATTATTTCACAACAATTTCGATCTACTGTCTCGAATACTTTGTTTGAAATGACCTCATACATTAATTGTAATAAACGTTTTGTTGTAGATCTTATCACATGCGACTTATGTCACAAACAATATGTGGGTTGTACCTCTTGCACTTTGAAAACACGTATTCATAGACATATTTCAGATGTCAAAAAAACTTCAGCTGTAGGTATATGCATGGCGTCGAGACATTTTCAGGAAGTGCATATGGGAAATGCCACAGGCTTTAAATTTCAAGGGATTGAACGATTTAACAGACCAGTTAGAGGTGGCGATCACATTAAAAAGCTACAAGCGCGTGAAGCATGGTGGATTTTTTAATTGGATTCTAGGTTCCCAATGGGTCTGAAAAAACGTCACGATCTCATGTGTCAGTATTAATATCAATATCTTTATTTTCTTTTTTTTTTGTTGTGAATCACAAGTTATGTCATATTTGTAAATATTATTTGTTACTTGTTTTATTTTATATGATAATTGTTAAATATCGTAATGCTACATAATTTAGTCATATGACTTTTATCATGTGATGAGGAAGTGCACTATTTAAGTGCCTTAATTGTGAGGAATGACATGCCATTAGTAAGGGGTAACTTAACCCCGAAACGCGTCGGCTATGTTGTGATTCTGTTTTTGATTCCATGCCTGGAACTTTTTAACTTTTGGATACAATAAAGCTCTGAAACATTTTTAAAAATATACCTAGAGGTGATACGCTGGATACGTCTATTTGCATACATCGACTCGCAAGGGTGTCTTCCATCTCATCCGGGCGTTGATGTGCTGCTATACTGACCAGGTGAGCTGACCAGTTTTGTTGGATTTTTCTAGGAGATGGTATACTGGAGTATCTCACTGAAAATAAATGTATAACTCCATTCCAGCATGGGTTTATGAAGGATCGGTCATGTCATACTAATCTCATCAGCGTCTATGAGGAGGTTAGTTCTAGACTGGATCGAGGTGAGGCAATGGATATTATATATCTAGATTTTTCTTTTTTGCCACATATAAGGTTGGTAAGTAAAATGAGAATGCTTGGACTGGGGAAAATGTTTGAAGCTTAGTAAGTAACTGGCTCAGTGATAGAAAACAAATGGTAGTGATTAATGCTATATACTTGGACTGGATTCCTGTTACTAATGTGGTACCACAGGGGTTAGTATTGGGCGCTATTCTCTTTAATATATTCATTAATGACCTTTCACAAGGATTACATATGTACTTATCTGTATTCTTCAGGTTGATACACATCCGCCAATACCAAACACGTACGGTTTTCGTTATGTTTTGGTGCCGTAAAAAAATTCCAAACATTTTCTATTTTTGAAATTGCGCCATGGCCCCATTTTGTGCGACCAATAACTTTTTTGTATTAACACCTACGGACGTCAGTGAGAGTGTATTTTTGCGGGCTGAAGTGCACTTTTTCTTGCTAGCAGTTTGGAATGCATGTGACTTTTTTGATCACTTGTATTCCAATTTTTATAGGACATGAAATGACCAAAGAAATGCAATTTTGGCGTTTGGAATTTTTTTTCTTCTACGGTGTTTAGCGTACGGGATAAGTGATATTATATTTTAATAAATCGGACTTGACGCAGCGATACCAAATATGTGTAACTTTTTTATTATTTTATTTTTTATCTGTAAAATGGCAAAAGGGGATGATTTGAACTTTTAATATTTTTTTTTGATACTTTAAAACTTTTTTTTTTACTTTCATTTTGAGTCCCACTAGGGGGTGTGATCATTTATACAGCCTAATGCATTGCCTGGTGCCAGAAGTGGGACAAACGAAAACATGGCAGTGATGGAAGTCTTCACAAGGCTTCCAGCGGCCATGTTCAGCGATTGGAACCATGTGATTTCACAGTAGGGGCTCCGATTGGAGTGAAGAATGGTGCATGGCAACGCTTCTCATTGATTTAGACGCCGCGGCCATCTTTGCCAAGGCGTCTAAGGGGTTAAACAGCATTAATTTCGTCAGACCACAGTACATGTATCCAAAAAATTAGGTTTTTGTTCCTGTGTGCATTTGGCAATATTAATCTGGCTTTCATATGTTTCTTTTGGAGTAATGGCATCTTCCTGGTAGAGTGGCCTTTCAGTCCATGTTGATACAGTACTCATTTCACTGTGGATAATGACACAATCTTACCAGCTTCTGCCAGCATCTTCACAAGGTCTTTTGCTTTTGCTCTTGTTGCACATGTTGGACTGAAGCACGTTCATCTCTGAGATACAGAACTCATCTCCTTCCTGAGTGGTATGATCGCTGGACATTGCCATCTTGTTTGTACTTGAATGAATGAGACACCTTTAGGTATCTAGAAATTGCACCTAGGGATGAATCAGGCTTGTGCAAGTCCACAATTCTCTTCCTGATATCTTGGCTAATTTCTTTAGACTTTCCCATGATGTTACACACAGAAGCAATGTGTTTCTCAGAAGCTTCCAAAGACATGACATCATCATATGGGCTGTCCCAAATTGTTTAAAGGCATAGTAATCCTAATGTATGTAAACTTTTGACTTCACAAAAAGTAATAAAAATGCCTTAAAAATTTCCTCTCTCTTATTATTCTGGAATTTGGCAAATATATCTAATTTTGGTAATTATAATTGACCTAAAACAGGTAAGGTTTATTCTGATTTCATGTTGGATTGTGAGAACAACAGGCATATATGTATATACATATACTGTATATATAGATACACACACATAGTTGAAAGTGTCACTTAAATAAGTTTTGTTGTTCTGTCACCTTTCCATTATGGAAATTTCATGCAAGTGAGATCAGTGTCATCGGGGATGGGCCAATAAAGTTTCTGTATGGGCTGTCAGTGTTTTTTTAATTTAGATTATAGTTTTTGACTTTTTTTCAATTTATTTTGCACATTTTGACTTCTATTACTTCCAAAAGAAACATTGGAGGAACATTTTTACAATGGAACTAAAAGTACATAAAAATAATCATTTTAACACCATGGTCAAAACAAATAATTTATTTGTATTTGTCCTCAAAGAGGTGTTCTCACCAAGCCTGTTCTTCACAGCAAGCTTAAGATTCACACTTCCTGGTCAGGCTGTGGGTGGTTCTATAAATTATTGGTATATCAGCTCTCCTGTTCCTAGCTTAGCCTGTTACAGGGAGAGGATTGTTTGTAAATTATTACAGAGTTCTGAGGGGTTAAAGTTTGTCAGGAACACAGATAAACAAGCTCCTATGCTGGAGATAAAACTCAGCACGGAGGGCTATCACCATAGTGGGGCAGCTGGAGCAATGAGAGCAGAAAGAGGTGGTCGGTAACCTAGGTATACTTGTGTAAACAAGCAGAAGATAAAATCTTCTCTCTCATAAACAAAGCAAAATCAGAACAGCAATGTATTTGGTAATAGTTTTAATTTTCCTTTGCCTACATGTTTAAACCTAATCAAACCCCTTTAATGTTACAACAGAAAAAATATACAAAAAGTATAATATAAAGTCATTTGTAAGGCTCTGTTCATAAGTTTGTTATTTCTGAATTTTTAACATCAACAGAAGCATAGGTTTTAGGATTCAGTTGGCTCTGTGTGAAAATATTATGAATGGATGTTGCGACACTAACGTGAACAGGACACGCAAGTATTTAAATACAGCATAACGTCTGAAACCCAGAAATATTGACAAGGGGGTAGTACTTCTTTCAATAAAGACATTGATGAATGCTTTGGGGCCAGGCTTTATAGTTTGCTTTCACATAGTATGATCTAAATGAAATGGAATCTGTGGGAAATATACACTTGATATGAACTTTCATCAGGCTGTGCTCAGTTGTTTATACAATATGTAATTCATCTAGAAAGGGTATAAACTATTTGATTTTTACCTCCTGGTTGGCAACTGCTAGTTCTTCTTCCAATGCAGACACTCTCTCTAAAGAAACCCTCAGCCGTTCCCTCACCTAAAAGAAAAAGCAAAATGTGCAGTAACATATTTTGTTGTGTTTCAGCAAGTAAACCAAAAAGTAGAGTAATGTATGTTTTTACTAATTTTTATCAAAGTAACAAAAAACATTATTAAAATAATGATCATTAAACATTAGTGGGACTTTTTTCAGAAGACGATAATAAAAAAAATATTCTTGCATTGAAGTGCTAGTGAATTTGCATGGCATATATTAGTGAAAGCAAGTTAAGGTGTACCTGTTGTTCTTAGGTGGCTTTTCACAAAATGTCCTTATGACTATACATGAAGAATAATAGTATTCCAGGCCATTATTCAACTTATACCTGACATTGTCAATTTTTTTCTCATCTTAGCTGCAGAGTTAGTAGAGATTAGCCTTTATAATGTCTCACATACAATGTACAGAGAGGAAGTCCCGCTTACCTATCCCTCTGTAGCACACCCTCAGAAGCAGAAGGATGATCGACATTAAACAGCAGTAATGAACAGTGCTGAAGTGAATCCAGAACTGGGCTGAGACCTTAGGATACAGGCAGTCCTTGACTTACACCGTTTCGACTTACATCTGTCTCCGAGTTACGGAGACTTATCGGGCATGCTGGCACTTTTAGTTCCATGTTCCACAGCAGATACGAGCTATGGAATGACATGTTCCAGCATGCCACAACAGCACATGAGGTCAAATCTTCTTAATAGGCACACAGACAGGCAAAACAAATGTAAAAACCCTCCCGAAAAACAAAATCAACTTAAGGACAAAATCCCGTTGGTAACCCGAACACTGCCTGTACTTTATTTGAGCCTGCAGCATTTTTGACCATGTCTCTGTTTCTCACAAGGTCCCATGGGAAAATTAAATCAGGCCCCCATCACCTAATATAAGGAAACTAAAACAGCATCATAAGAAAACATTAAAAGTATGGCTAATAACACAATGTATAAGAGAACCCATATAGCTGTGCTAGATACCAAGAAGCCATTGACTTGTTATAGACTACAAAAATGTATACTGTTCTTGGACTTGAGTGGGCCCTTTTAACCTCTGTTCCTCATAGCTGTTGCTTTAGCTAAAGTTACCGCATACCAAAACTCAATAGGCCTTATGTATGAAAACTGTCTATAAGTAAGACTATCTATGTTGCCCATAGCAACTAGAGCTCAGCTTTCATTTCTAATTGATTGCTGTGCGTAACAAAGGCAGTCTTACTGCTAGACATTTTTTATATATAAGGCCCAATATAACTACCCCCTCCCCTCTCTATAAAGTGATGTGTTCGGTTGTAGTCAGAATCCCCATATAACACAATGGAGAGTTGTGTGCTACCGCAATCGGCTCTCCATTCTGAGCTGAAACTTTCAGGGGGTCCATTTCCAAAATAAATGCAGGTCCCAGAGGTGGGATCCGCATATATAAGACTTTGATGGCGTAAACAATCGATAAGCCATTAGCGTGTATGATGGAAACACCCTTTTAATGTCTATTCTGAACAGAGCAACTGCTGGCCAAACGCTGCTTTAGGAATCTAGATGTCATATAGTACAATCCACCACTCAGGGAAAATCCACTCTCTAATCCACTACAAGTCCTAGATTGTAACTGCACGGGATTATGAGATTTGTAGGAAAGAGCTGCAGGAGAACTACTGACACTTCCACAACCAGGAAGTTTCACTGATCTTATGAGAGATAAATAAGGAGGCAAGAGAGAGGAAAAGAAACATATGAAGGTAGTGGAATATCTTTACTTTTCAATATAATCGTTGTTTACAGTCTTCTATGAGATAATTAAATTCTCGAATAACCTCTATTGAGACCAAAAGCTCAAGGCAAGGACCTCCAAGGTAGTTTTTTTTCAGAAATATTACCTGTACCACGAGCCACACAAGAGAGGCAGCGGGAGATTAGAGAGGTGAATAAGTGGCTCAATATCGGTGTAGGAATGAGGTATTTGGGTTCTTGGAGAACTGGGCTGACTACTGTCTTGGCTACAGACATTATGATAAGGATGTGCTGCACCTAAATGAGGAGGGTGCAGCTGTATTTGGGAACAAAATGGCTAGGAAATTGGAGGAATATTTAAATTTGGGACTAGGGGAGGGAAATTATAAAGATAGCTTGCAAGATAGTGAAGATAGAGAACTGGGAATTAGGAATAAACCAGGTGTGAAGTGGAGGGAGAGGATGTACAGTGAGGAAAAAAAAGTATTTAGCCAGCCACCAATTGTGCAAGTTCTCCCACTTAAAATGATGAGAGGCCTGTAATTGACATCATAGGTAGACCTCAACTGTGCGAGACAAAATGAGAAAACAAATCCAGAAAATCACATTGTCTGATTTGGAAAGAATTTATTTGCAAATTATGGTGGAAAATTAGTATTTCGTCAATAACAAAAGTTCATCTCAATACTTTGTTATATATAGTTTGTTGGCAATGACAGAGGTCAAACGTTTTCTGTAAGTCTTCATAAGGTTGGCACACACTGTTGTTGGTATGTTGGTCCATTCCTCCATGCAGATCTCCTCCAGAGCAGTTATGTTTTGGGGCTGTCACTGGGCAAAAACGGACTTTCAACTCCCACAAAGGTTTTCCTTGGGGTTGAGATCTGGAGACTGGCTAGGCCACTCCAGAACCCAGAAATGCTTCTTACGAAGCAACTCCTTCGTTGCCCTGGCGGTGTGCTTGTAATCATTGTCATGCTTAAAGACCCAGCCACATTTCACCTTCAATGCCCTTGCTGATGGAAGAGGTTTGCACTCAATATCTCACGATACATGGCCCCATTCATTCTTTCATGTACACGAACCATTCGTCCTGGTCCCTTTGCAGAGAAACAGCCCCAAAGCATGATGTTGCTACCTCCATGCTTCACAGTAGATATGGTGTTCTTTGGATGCAACTCAGCATTCTCTCTCCTCCAAACACGACGAGTTGTGTTTCTATCAAACAGTTCAACTTTGGATTCATCTGACCATATGACATTCTCCCAATACTCTTCTGGGTCATCCAAATGCTGTCTAGCCAACTTCAGACGTGCCTGGAAATGTATTAGCTTAAGCAGGGGGATACGTCTGGCACTGCAGGAGTTCCTGGCGGCGTCGTGTGTTACTGATGGTAGCCTTTGTTACGTTGGTCCCAGCTCTCTACAGGTCATTCACTAGGTCCCCCCATGTGGTTCTGGGATTTTTGCTCTCTGTTTTTGTGATCATTTTGATCCCATGGGGTGAGATCTTGCGTGGAGCCCCAGATCAAGGGAGATTATCAGTGGTCTTGTATGTCTTCCATTTTCTAATTATTGCTCCCACAGTTGATTTCTTCACACCAAACTGCTTGCCTATTGCAGATTCAGTCTTCCCAGCCTGGTGCAGGGCTACAATTTTGTTTCTGGTGTCCTTCGACAGCTCTTTGGTCTTCACTATAGTGGAGTTTGGAGTGTGACTGTTTGCAGTTGCGGACAGGTGTCTTTTATACTGATAAATTCAAACAGGTGCCATTACTACAGGTAATGAGTGGAGGACAGAGGAGCCTGAAATTACAGGTCTGTGAGAGCCAGAAATCTTGCTTGTTTGTAGGTGACCAAATGCTTATTTTCCACCATAATTTGCAAATAAATTATTTCCAAATCAATGTGATTTTCTGGATTTGATTTTTCATTTTGTCTCTCATAGTTGAGGTCTACCTATGATGTCAATTACAGGTGTCTCTAATCTTTTTAAGTGGGAGAACTTGCACAATTGGTGGTTGACTAAATACTTTTTTTCCCTACTGTAGTAATAGTTAATAAGGACAGGGTTAAAAAAAATGAAAGCCAAAAAACCTCTAAATTGCATGCTTACCAATGCCAGATGTTTCACCAACAAAATAAATGAACTAGAATTATTTATCACTGAAGAAAAATATGACATAGTAGAGATAACTGAACATGGCTGGATGAGACCTATGATGAGGTGGTTAACTTACAGGGTTACAGTTTATTTAGAATAGCGTAAAAATTGGAAGGAGCTAGGTGTATGTCTTTATATCAAATTCTATTTAAAGTCAACACTATGGTAAGGTAGAGATACAGGAAATGTAGAGTTGTTATGGGTAGATATACATGGGGGTAATAACAATAATAAAATTCTATTAGGGGTCTGCTATAGGCCACCAAATATGACAGAACCCATAGAAGATGTACTCCTCAGACAAATATAGGAGGCAACTAATCATAATGAGATTGTTTTTATAGGGGACTTCAACTTCCAAGATATAAATTGGGAAACTGAAACCTGTGGCTCTCATAAAGAAAACAGGTTTCTGTCATAAACTAAAGATAGTTACATTTACCAATTGGTGCAGGAGCTGGCTAGAGGGAAGGTCCGTCTGGACTTAATATTGACTAACAGACCTGACAGAGTAACAAAGGTTCAGGTTGGGGGGGGGGGAGGCGCCTACGAAATAGTGACCACAATATAATACGTTTCCAATTATCCTTCAGTAGAGTATTTTGTTTATTATTGAGCCACAAAAACAATGCATTTCAGGAAGGCTAATTTTCAACCGCTTAGAGAGGCCCTAAGCCGCATTGACTGGGACAAGGTCTTCAAAAATAAAAGAACAGATAACAAATGGGAGATCTTTAAAAACATCTTAAGCACTCACTGCAAGAAGTATATACCTTTTGAAAAAATAATGTTATTAGAAACAGGAAAGAGCCAATGTGGATCAACAGAGATATAAAGAAGGCAATAAATAAAAAAATTAAGCGTTTCATCTACTAAAACGGGAGGGCAGTGAAGAGGCACTAAAAAGCTATAAGGAAAGAAAATAAAATATGTAAAATGATAAAGGTAGCAAAGCTGTAGACAGAAAGACATTTTACCAAAGACAGTAAAACTCAAAAATATTTTTTTAACTATATAAGTAGTAAAAAGAATAAAACTGAAAATGTTGGCCCTTTTGAAAAGTAGTGGTGGAGATATTGAGGAGAGCGAAGAGGAGAAAGCAAATCTACAGCAGGTTTTTTTCTCCACATTTCAGTTGATGAGCAGAGGGATAAGGAAAACTCTGCCTTAAATGTTTCTTGTCCAACCCAAGAAGAAGTGCAGCTCCGCCTTAAGAAGATTAAAATAGACATATCAAAATGTCCTGATGGTACACACCCCTGTGTCCTAAGGGAGTTAATGTGATAGAAAGGCCCCTATTCTTAATTTTTATGGACTGTATAGTAACTGGATATGCCATAAAGGAATGGTGCATAGCAAATGTGGTGCCAATATTAAAAAAAGGGTCAAAAATTTATCCTGGTAACTTTAAGCCGGTAAGTTTAACCTCTGTTGTAGGTAATATGTTTGAAGGTCTTCTAAGTGATGGTATACTGGAGTATCTCACTGAAAATAAACGTATAACGCCATTCCAGCATGGGTTTATGAAGAATCGGTCATGTCAAACTAATCTCATTAGCTTCTATGAGGAGGTTAGTTCTAGACTGGATCGGGGTGAGGCATTGGATGTCATATGTCTAGATTTTTCTAAAGCATTTGATACTGTGCAATATAAAAAATTGGTAAGTAAAATGAGAATGCTTGGAATGGGGGAAAACAAAGGGTAATGATTAATGGTATATACTCGGACTGGAATCCAGTTCTTGTGAGGTACCTCAGGAGTCAGTATTGGGCCCTATTCTCTTTAATATATTCTTTAATGACCTTACACATAGATTGCACAGCAGAATATTAATCTTTGCAGATGATACTAAGCTCTGTAGAGTAATCAAAACAAAAGATGATAATAATAGAGACATAGGCAGAGAAGTGGCAGATAGGGTTATGCACGTGGGGAGGAAAAATACATTCCATGATTACTTTTTAAACAGAAAAACAGTAAAATGGTCAAGCTTGAGAAAGGAAATTAATTTCTGAAACATTGCGGCTGCCGGTTAGCAGCAGAGTTTTGTGCCCTTCAAATACTTGCTCTGTTATCATCCTCATACATGAGTAAATGTTTAATATTATTATGCTAATTGTATTACGATGTCTTATGGTCTAAAATATATGGACTTTTTTGATATTTACTAAAGAAATTTTATTGCAAATAAGAAATTGTTTGTGGCCTTTGTGAATAATGGATGAATAGAGGAGAGTTAAGGGGAAATCTGCCCAGAAGGACTTTTTGGTATATTGAAGCATCTTTATCCCTAGCTACTGGCGGCACTATATCCATACCTACTAGGGACACCTCTATACTTATCTACTACCGGCACTTATGTCCCTATCTATTGGGTACACCTATATCCCTACCTACTGAGGGCACCTATATATTTCTAATGGGGGCATCTCTGTACAAACCTACCTCCTGGAGGGCCCATAGATTTACCTAATGGGGACAGCTATATCTCTACCTACTGAGGGCTGCTTTATCCCTACCTACCGGGTGCATATATACCTACCTATTGAAGAGGCATTTATATCCCTACACATTGAGGGTGCACCTATATATCTAGTGAAGGGGCACTCATACCTACCTACACACCGAGAGTACCTTCCAACCTAGTGAGGGGATCAATATACCTACCTACTGAGGAAGCCTGTATGCTTACCTACCTATAGAATGGACCTATATATGTACTATGTATTACTAAAAAGAACTTTACCTACCTAACTGCTGAGGGGATATATATACCTACCTATTAAGGGGGCTTATACATCTAACTACTTAGTGGATTCTATACCTAGGAGTTGGTCCTGTCTCTCTCCCAGGAGATTGTGCCTGTAAGATGTGGCCTGTTCTGCCCTCCTCCTGCTCTTCCCTGAAACCATCGTGTTATATGCCAACACAAAATACAACTTCCAAATATCCTCACATAAACCCCACTTCTACCTACCATCCTACCACCCTATGGGGCTTTTGTACAGAGGTAAGGAATGGGCAAGGAGCTGCTGAAAGGATCCTAAGATGTTTGTGTGGTAAATTTTGCAGAAATAAGTCATGGCTGGAAGAAGTCATCATGTTGGTCTAGGCCGTAAGGGGAAAAAAAAGTGGAAGAGCATGACTCAGAGAAGATGTCATCTGTGACTCATGGGCTGCAACTGCAGAGCTCCAATATACAAGTGGTAGTCATTATGTGGTCTCATGTGGTCAAGGTGTGGCAGTACTATAGGTCTTTAGTTACTATTGGGATTCATGGTCTTGATATTGTCAGACTTTTTTTGTAACAATATCATGGTATTTTCTCTAACAGGGCACTGGAAAACCTGGTGAAATCAGCTTCTTCTGCTCCTAATTGTGGTCAGAAGGCTGCTATAGATTCAAAAAATATCCATTTTTAGAGCAAGGAAATGACCTAGACTAAGGCACACCTCCCAACTGTCGCTTTTTCAGCCGGTATGGATTAGGTACTTACACAAGACAGCAGGAGTGTCACAAACAAGTAGAGGATCATCCTAGTCAGCTACAAGTTTGGAATGTGGCCAAATTAAGGAGAGAAGTCTAAGCAGCTTCTCGTCTTCTTCACCTCTCCCTGCAGGGAACTCCCATTTTGCTACCGCTGAAGTGGTCACTCGTGGGGATGGATAGTGTGCAGGTGTGGTACAGAAGACTTAGGCAGAGACATAGTCAGGATGCAAGCAGAAAGTATGGGCAGGTGCCATTCGGACGTAATCAGGGCACAGGCAGAAGGGCAGAGCAGGAGTAGTTCTATCATAAACGAGACAAAGGCCAACCCAAGATTGATATCAATAGAATCTTACCACGTGACAACCACAAACCAACAGGAAGCACACCAACAAACTGACACTGAGAAGTGGGGGAGGAACACTTATGTAAAAAAGGCCCCAGAGCATTGGCTTTAGGAAAGCTGGGTGCCATGTGATAGTCCCAGGCCAGAGAACACGCCCGGGGAGAGGAGGCGTAAATCATAGTTCTCTATGAGAACTGTGGATTACCGTAATTTCGGCACGCATCTCTCTCGTAGTAGAGCGTAAATACGACGCGAAATACGCGCCGGAATTCCCCTGTGTGAACAGAGCCTAAGGGTGCATTTACACGGTAAAGACCAAATACCGGTCAGAAATCCCGAACGGTATTTGGTCTTTTCTTGGCACACAGGGGGGTGGCTTTTCTCCACGGTTTGCGGATTCAAGCCCTCCCTCTTTGTACCCACATGTTCATGTTCTGCCTGAAAACCGGGAGGAAGAATGAACATGTTCTATGTTTTTCGGACTGCCAGCAGTGTAAAAAAAATCCTGCGGAATATCCATGCAGTGGGGACTGCTGCACAGATTTTCCATTGGAGTCTATGGGGGAGCATTGCTTTTTGGTTTTTAGATGGTTTGTAAAACCGCAAACCATCTGAAAAACCAACAAATAACCTGTGCCGTGGGGACAAGCCCTAAGGCAGAAAGTCAGCAGGATGAAAGTACAGAGAGCCAAGCATTTGAGAGGAGAATGAGAAATCAGGCACGGTAAAGTAGTACACAGGCATGTCTGCAGCTTTCAGCACCAGCCATGGCATGAGCCATGACAAGGAGCTTATTAAGAACATCTAATGCATATCTAATCAGTGAACAACTTTCCTCGAGTGACTTAAAAAGTCACTGCTTCTTGCATACTTGACTTTCTATGGCAAAGGGAGTATAATGAAGACAACTCATTCATGTTCTGTACATTAAAGGGGTTGTATCATTTCATTGAATGGTCTTCAGAATAAGGGGATAGTGAATACTTTGTAATTAGATGTCATTAGCAAAGCTGTCTTATTATCACAGGATCCCTTATCTTCTGTTTCTGTTTACACTGATATCCAGTGCTGGTCGGATCCCTCCTCCTTGCATTTCACTAGCTGAGAGCTCATTTACATTCTGTTCGGCCCCCAGTCGCTGTATTCACAGTCTCAAAGTAAGGGACCAGCACATTTTCACTCTGCACAGCCAGAAGAAACAGAACAACACTGCAGGGCTTCTATAATTAGAAAACAGCACAATTGTGTGACTGTGCCTAAACATAGAAGGAGCATTAGAAGTCGAGAGCATTTCACTCTGCACAGCTCTGGAGGAGTTTATACAAGACTGGATTCAATTGTAACATGAATGCAAGCCTGTGGTATGTAAACAGCTCTTACATATTCAGCATAGGGAGAGACACAGTGACATGTGGAGGGGGGGGGGGACACAGAGCCAGCATGAACAGTGAAGGGGGGGATGATTTCATCCCTTCGGTTAAGAAACACCCAGCTGGGAGACTAAGAAACGCCCCTGAATTTCTGTAACTGAGAGGCTGTGAGAGCACTGAAAAAGGCTAACTGACGAAGCGATACATCCCCTTTAAGGCTATGTCTACACAGCATAGGATTCTAGTCACAGTTTTGGTGAATTCAGTGCTTTGAATCCGTCGAAAATCTGACTGTACCCAGTGCTGCATAGACAGCAATAAAAAATCTGTGCTATAGTCTATACAGTACAGACTTTTTCTGATCAGTTTTGAAATCCGTGTGGATTCCGGTGGATTTTAAAACATGCTGTATCTTTCGCTGGATTGATGTTGGTTTCCCATACATTGAATGTATGGGGCCGATGGCAAATTTGAAAACCGACAGCAGCTTTTAGTGCAAATCTGCACCAAAAACTGCGGTCCAGCAATGTTAAAATGGGATTTTAGATGGCATTTTAACATTGTTGTGTAGACATAGCCTAAAGATGATCACAAAACCCTTGTGCTATAAATGTGTATATGTATTGTGGCAGAGTGACAGCAAGCAGTCGCATGTTTCTGCCACTAAGTGGAGCTATACAGAAGATCCACAAGCAACACGCCACCAAGGGTACCTGGCCTTGGTGGGATAAGAGCCATCCATTTATGCTGTCAGTCACAGTGTGCGGTTGGCAGCCGTCTATAGCTATTTCTGGGTCGGCTCTTATTGGGAGTAGGCAATGTGTTGGGTGGGTGTCTAGTCCCCATGTCCCAGCACATGTTTTTGGCATGGCCCTGGAGGCCTATAAAAGCCTGCTGCTCCAGGTAATCAGGGGGCGTGGTATACTATTGCAAGTGGAGCAGCAGTGGAGCCAAGGTGAAGGGCTCTTGGCCCCAGAGGCTTAGGAGAAGCCGGAACTAGTAAGAGACTGGCAAGCCAACGCGGTTGTGGTGCTGTGCAGTAGGCACAGAGTCCTGGTAGTTGAAGGCTAAACGAGTATAAGTTTAGTTAGTGGCTGACGGCCTGAGGTTTTTGTTTATCCTGTGTATTGCTGTACATTTAATCCTGTGCCTGGAAAAATAAAACTGGCTTACGCCAGATTGAAACTGAAGCCTATGTCGGAGTGCCATCTGTTTTACCAAAGACGGCGTTCCCGAAAGCTAAAAACACCCTAAGACTGTCCAAGATGGAGGCTGGACGAGTGTGAGTCTTACATTATATAGAGTAACTACAATGAAAAATGATTAGCAAATACCAGTTAACATGATATTAATGTTGTTATTAAAAATCACTTGAAGCAATTAACACCACAAGTAACTGATGATTTTCAATTACCAGCACAGTTTGGCAGCTGGTCAGTGCTTGGATGAAACCTAAATTCACTATAGATTTATGCAAGATTTTAAGAACAAACACCTTAACAGCAATAACTTATTTCATTCTGCCTTTAAAAGAAACTAAACTTTCAGCTGCTGTCATCCTGTGTGACTATGACTAAATTATACCCCAGTATGTCCCTCATCACCTTTATGAACACGATTTCCTTAAATTATGAGAATGGAATAATTAACTAAAATGAGTTTCACAAAAAGGAATTTTTCATAAAATGTAATAAAATACTTTGACTTTCTTTCCCAATGACCAGGGAATTACTTAGTTTGTCTATGTTATATAACCACATGCAATTAATGAATTGATGACATATGACCTAATACTGATGGCCATCTTTATCTTTATGTGGGCCTTTAGGTGATAGAATGTCTGTGGGCCTCCTCTCAATTAGGCTGGAGGTATAAATAGTTGCAGTGCTGCTAACTAAAGTCCATGTGGTTTGGAAAGTGCATTGTAAATGCATTTACTGTAATGTCCCTGTGGATCTGTCTGCTGACAGATTCCTTTTAAAGGGGTTTTCCAAGACTGTTAACCCCTTACCACCACAGCCAGTATTGACCTTCCTGACAGAGCCCCATTTTTTAAATCTGACACGTGTCACTTCATGTGGGAATAACTTTTTGATACTTTTACCTATTTATGTGTCAGGGCTAAGCGCTGCTCAGCCTGCAGGGAGCAACAGTCTGCAGCAGCTGATTTGCGACCCCGCCCTGATACACATTCTGCTGGAAGCTGTGTAAGTGACAGAGGCCCAGCCACTCCGGACAGGGGGGCGTGTCGCACCAGCCAATGGGAGGACCCGGAGGTCGCTCCAATCAGCTACAGGGGCGGTGTCCGGGAATCCCATTTAAATTCCCTGCAGGCTGAGTGCTCCGCCTGCGATATTCTCCTGGCTGCCTTACCTGTGCTTTATTAGTTTGTTTACCTGTGTACCTGACCTCGGCTTGTTTCCTGACCCTGTCTTATGCTTTGATTTTGTACCTCGCTCCCGTTTGGCTTTTGGCCCCAGCTTGTTTAAGGTTTCTCTTTGGTTCCGATTTGTGACTTGGCGTTTCTGATTAATTTTGACCCGGACTGTCTGACCTTTCTTCCTCCCGACGGCCCCAGCACTCTAGCAGCGCAGGGACTGTCACCCAGTTGGCATCTCACACCTAGAGCAGCATGTCAAGTAGGCAGGGACAGTGGGCTGGGTTCCAGTCAGGGCTCACTGTACTTCCCTTGACGTGACATTATGTGATTCAGATAATGTTTATTCATGATACACTGTGCTTTAAGTTGGTGATAAATTTCAGTCGATAAAATCCTTGTTTATTTGTGAAAAATATCAAAATGTTGTGAAAATTTGAAAAAAGTGCTATTTTCAAAATTAAAATTTTTTTGCGTGCAAGACAGTTATACTACACAAAATAGTTAATAACTAACATCTACCATATGTCTACTGTAGGTTGGCATCATTTTTTAAAATATCTTTATTTTTGTTTCAAAACTGGGGGTCTTAGAAATTTATTAGTAATTTTTCACATTTTCAAGAAAATTTGCAACAGATTTTTTTATGGACCAGTCCAGTTTTAATGTGGCTTTAAGGGGACTGTATGTCAGACATCCAACATACAATCTAAGAAGTTTATTTACTCTCTATGGGCGACATGTATGAATTGTGGCGCTGACAGGTTAGTTCTAAATAGCTTTAAGCAGTATAGAATACGCCAGAATATATGAACCTGTTCTTCTGCAGTTCATACATACAGGTACATTGTAGTTCCACTATGACAACTCAGGCACTCCACCTTTTACTTGGCCTGGCTGTTCTATCAGTTATGCGCCTAGGTTTGGTGTCAAAGATTCATAAATGTGTCTAATTCTACAATTGTGGTGCGACACGCCCCTAGAAAGCCAAAAAATCTTTGGTGTATTACAAAGTGTTGAGCAGGCGTTTTAAGTGTTTTACAGAAATTAAAATAAATTGGAGATTAATTTTCAAAATGTCACCTTTTTGCAGATTTTAAATTTTTATCCTTTATTCATTGGAAAATGATATATGTGACAAGGAAAATGTTACTCCATATTGAGTCCCCTGATTCTGTAATTTTTGAGATATACCATATGGGTCCTTAGTGCGCAATTTGACTTAATCACAAGTCTCAGAGTAGAAGGAACACTGACTGGATTTTGGGGTCTGATCGTGAAGCCAAGTTAAAATACCATCAGATTTCTGGTGGTATTTTAACTTTACTGTGGAGACTATGGGCCACATGTATGAAAACTGTTTAGTTCTAAAACTTACTTTTTTGCCATAGGTTACTATGGGCAAAAAAGTGAGTTATAGACCTAAACAGTTTCATACATGTGGCCCTATGTCTCCACAGTAAAGAAAAAATACCACCAGAAATCCGACGTAATATTAACTAGGATACACGTTCAGAAAAAAGCGGTCGGATTTAGAAATCCCTACGATCAGAATATGGACTGCACATGAATCTGACAGGAACCTGTAGGAAGATAGAACTTATTCTATCTGTTGCCGGACGGTTGGTGGCTTCAGTAGAAAATCCGTGCTGTGTAGACTACAGCACGGATTTTATATTGAAGTCTACACAGCGCTGGGAACAATCGGATTTTCGGATCCGAATAAAATTCAGTGCTGTGTAGACATAGACTTTCATTCCTACTACAGCCAAACACTGGCTTAATGGGCAAAGTATTGAACATATAGAATTATTTCAATCAGATATTATTATTAGACATTTCTGCATAAAAAAATGTAATGCAACACTTTGTATAAGAAAGCTTTTTTGTATGTAGTCTCTGTTTTCTAGACCAATAAATGTGTAGACTTTAGAGATCACAAAGGACATATGGCAATAACAGGTAATTAGGATGGCTCCTGACAAGTGCAGAAACTAGCAGCCATCCTGCTCATACACAGTGATGGAATCATTAGGTTAGGTCCACACCTGCACTGTTATTTCTGGATTTCTGCTCCATTGTAGGAGCAAGAAAACCCCCCAAAAAGTGCTGCCAGATCCATTATATGATAACACCAACAGCACCTAATGGACTCCATTAAAGGGGTTGTCTCGCTACAATGATTGGGTTTTAATTAAAAGATCTTTAAAAAACAAGCAGCTTTGCAATATATGTTCATTACAAATGTCCTACTGATTTTGAGTTATCCCTGGTAGTAGGAGTGCATCATCTCCTCAAATCACTATAGCAGCCGACCTGTTGATTTTTATCTCATTGGCTGCCAGTGCTGGTGACTCATCAGCTTCTCAATACAGGTCAGAGCACAGAGCCCCTCCCCACAGTATGCTTCTGTAGGGAAGGGAGGGGGAGGGCTCTGGCTTCTCTGTCTGTGTGGATTAACCCTGTGTGTGCCTGCTCCCTCCTGCTCTCTACACAGATTGAGGAGAGCATAGGTGAGGCTGATCTGTAGTCAGTAGATGTGATAGCAGTGAAGTGTGTTACTATAATCATGATGTGTCTGTGGAGCTTTGACTATACTAAAAGAACAGATCAGGGGGGCCTGTGAACGGTTCATATCCCTCCCTGCTCTGCTGTATTAGTGACACATTGTGATTATAGTCACTCACTTCACAGATGTCCTGTGTCTGTTCTGACAGGGTTTGTTTGTTGTTGCATGAGATGTCCATGGAGATTTGTATGCTATGCAGGGGGTAAAGGAACTCTTGCATCCCCCCCTGCTCTGTTATTACCATACACAGATTCACAGACCTCTCCACACTCATAGATCAGCCCTCACCCTGCTGTCTCCTGATTCATCAGTGAGCAGCAGATCTAGGCAGGCACACACAGGGTTAACCCTGGCAGCAAACCCCCTCTCTCCCCCCCCCTTCTGTATAGAAGTTACCTCAGTCAGAGGAGGAGAGCTGTCTGTGTGCTGAGGGGAGGGGGGGAAGGGGAGGAGAAGAGGCAGACATGAAGCACGGCCCCTAAATTCAAAAATCCTTTGCTGCCAGACACATTGAAGTAGGCTGAAAGCCTGTAGTGAGACAACTCCTTTAAGTATAATGGGGTCTGTCAGGTTTCTGTCCTGCTGTCATCATTTGAACAAAAAAAAAAAAAAATAGTGCTGAATACTATGCTATTTTTTCCTGTTATTGTTACTGGAATCTGAGACAGAGGCTGCATTTTAATTTACAGCGCTATGTAAAACCACAGTTAACTACCTAATGATGCAACAGTATTTACCAAAAATAAATTCATGTTTTCTGCATCCTTGAGCCCTCTTAGGCTATGTCTACACTGCATCGGACAAATAACGGCCCAAAAGCGACCATTTTTTCTCTGATGCAGGACCGTGGTCTTTGTCACGCTTTGTAAAAAAACCACGGTCGCTTCTTGTTTTCCTGACGTTGCCCATACAATTGTATTGTATGCGAAAACATACAAAGGCGGGCAACAAAAATAATAAAAGGACTGGGTGGACTACAGTACACAGAAAGATTGGCAAGATTAGGGTTATTTAGTTTAGAGAAAAGAAGGCTTCGGGGGGGACATAATAAATATGTTTAAATACATCAAAGGTCAATATAGAGATCTCTCCCAAGATTTATTTATACACAGGGCTGTATCTAGAACAAGGGGGCATCCTTTACGTCTTGAGGAACGAAAGTTTCTACATAAACATAGAAAGGGATTCTTTACTGTAAGAGCAGTGAGACTGTGGAACTCTCTGCCAGAGGAACTGGTCATGGTGAATTCAATAACAGAGTTCAAAAAGGGTTTGGATGCATTTCTGGAACGTAATAATATAACAAGTTATAGTGTCTAGGATTCTGGAGAGGGGTCGTTGATCCAGGGATTTTTCCGATTGCCAGATTGGAGTCAGGAAGGAATTTTTCCCTAAAATGAGGACAATTGGCTTCTACCTCATTGGGGGTTTTTGCCTTCCTCTGGATCAACACCTTAGCACAACAGGCTGAACTAGATGGACGACTTGTCTTTTTTTAGCCTTACAAACTATGAAACTATGAAAACGGCAAGAAAACGAGAAGCGCCGGCGTATTATACAACATGTGTAGACAGTAGCTCGTCTTTCCTATTGCCGTCTATGGGGCTGCAGGAACGATCGTATCTTTGGCGCTATTAACCCCTTAACGACCTTGGACGTATGTATACGTCGCAATAACTAAGAGAGTCGCAATAACTAAGAGAGACGCAGGAGGAGATCGCTCCTCTCCTCCTGCGTCTCTGTCGGCGGCAGCAACTGCACGGATCACGCGATCCGTGCAGCTCCTGCCTTCTGACAGACAGCACGGAAGGCATAGAATGCCTTCCGGGTTGTCTGTGACGTCACAATGCCATACAGTTGCCATAGTAACCAGTGCACAGCCATGTACAGTGCACAGCCAGTGCACAGCCAAGCTATGTACTGATTCCTATTGAATTAGAGATCTAAAGATCTCTCATTCAAATCCCCTATGGGGAAAAGTAAAAAAAAAATGTGAAAAAGTAAAAAAAAAAAGTGAAAAAAAAGTGAAAAACAAGTAAAACACAAACACGGAAAATAAAATAAAAATACGTACACCGCCCTTTTCCCCTTTACAAAGCCAATCGCCCCAAAAAGATCAAAAATAAATAAAGTACCCATATTTGGTATCGCCACGTGCGTAATGACCTGACCTATAAATCTGTCATGCTAATTAACCCGTACACTGAACGCCGTAAAGAAACCAAACAAAAAAATCACATTATTAAGATTTTTGGTCATACCACAACACAGCACATAAAATGGAATAAAAAGCGATCAAAAACTCCTATAAAAGCCAACAATGTACCAATTAAAACGTCAGTTCCTCCCGCAAAAAAAAAGTCCTTACACATCTCTGTATACGGAAAAATAAAAAATGTATAGCTCTCAGAAGATAGCGGTGCATAAATATTGTTTTACACACTAAAAACGCTTTTCTTTTTTTTTAAAAGTGCTTCAACATAAAAAACTATATAAACAGGATATCACCGTAATCATATCAACCCAAAGAGTAAAGCTAACTTATCACTGATACTGCACGGTGAGCGCTGTTAAAAATAAAAATAAAAAACACTACTAGGATTGCAGTATTTTCTTCACTCTGCCTTCCAAAAAATGGATTTAAAAGCGATGAAAAAGCCTTGTCCCCCCAAAAAGGATACTAATAAAAACTTCAACTCATCCAGCAAAAAAAATGTCCCTACACAGCTCCAAACACAGAAAAATTAAAAAGTTATGGCTCTCAGACTATGGCGATGCAAAAACGTATTTTCCTGGTTGAATAAAAGTGTTTTTAATGTATAAAAGCAGTAAAACATAAAAAAATATACAAATTGGGTATCGCTGTAATTGTATTGACCTGCTGAGTAAAGCTAGCATGTCATATATACCGTACAGTGACCGCTATAAAAAATAAAAATAAAAAACACTACCTAGATTGCTGTATTTTGTTCAAAACGTCTCATAAAAACCTTAATAAAAAGTGAACATAGCGTCATATGCACCCCATGATGTTACCAATAAAAACATCAACTCATCCCGCAAAAAACAAGCCCATAATCAGCTCCGTACACAGAAAAATAAAAAAGTTATGGCTGTCAGAATAGGACAACTTAAAAACGCAATTTTTATAGACATATTTCTATTCTGTAAAAGTAATAAAACAGAAAAAAAAACTATATAAAATCTATATCATTGTAATTGTACCGAACCCCATAGTAAAGTTTTCCTGTCATTTACACTGCACAGCGAATGCTGTAAAATTGGAATCCAAAAACAATGGCGGAACTGCTTCCTCCCCCCCCCCCCCCCCATTTTCATGGCCCAATGCTAAAAAAAACTATGGAACACCTGTGCACCCACAATGAACAGCACACCCCTAGATGAGATCCCTGAGGGCTGTTGAATCCAAAATGGGGCGACTTCTGGACGGTTTCCCCTGGTCTGCTATGGTGGGGGCTTTGCAAATGTGACATGGCCCCACCAAAATCTGCGTTCCAAAAGCCAAATAGCGCTCCCTCCTTTATACGTCTGCCATGCGCCCAAATAGCAGTTTACACCCACATGTAGGGTATTGCCGAACTTGTAAGAAATGGCTTAACAAAATTTTGGGGTTATTTTTTCCAGGATTCCTTGTAAATATGAAACATTTTAAGCTAAAATTGCAGATTGTTGGAAAAAAAATTTTTTACATTTTCACGGCCTAATGCTAAAAAAAATGTGGGAATCACCTGTGGGGTCTATATACTCACTGAACCCTTGACTATATTCCTTAAGGGGTGTAGTTTCCAATATAGGGTCTTTTAGGGGTGTTTATTAAGTTTTAGCTCCTTAGGGTGTCCTCAAACCTGAAATGGCACCTAAATAAAATCGTATGGGATATTTCTAAAAACGGCAGACCTGGGGGAATTGATATTATGTTGCATTTACCTAGTCACATTTACCGTATTCCAGTGAATAATAGATAAATATTGAAAATCTGCAACAATAGTGAAATTTTGAAATTTAAACTCCACTTTGCTTTAATTTCTGTGAAATACCTAAAGAATTAACAAACTTCCTAAACACTGTTGTAAATACTTTAAGGGGTCTAGTTTCTTAGATGGAGTCATTTATGGGGGTATCTAATATGCAGGCCCCTCAAAGCCACGTCAGATTTAGACTGGTCCCTAAAAAAATGTATATTGCAAATTTTCTTGAAAATGTGAGAAATTACTACTAAGTTTCTAAGCCCTCTAATGTCATAAAAAAAGGACATTTAAAAAATGATGCCAACATATAGTAGACAAATGGTAGATGCTAGTTCTAAACTATTTTGTGGTGAATAATTATTCGTCTTGCACGCAGAAATTTTGGAACTTTCAAAATGACAAATTTTTCCAAATTTTCATGAAATTTTTTATATTTTTCAAAAACAAACAAGGATTGTATGGATCAAAATTTCTTACTAGCTTGAAGCACAATGTGTCATGAGAAAACAATCTCTGAATCACATGGATAGCTAAAAGTGTCAAAAAGTTATTCTCACATAAAGTGACATATGCCAGATTTCAAAAATAGGGCTGTGTCAGGAAGGCCAAAACTGGCTGGGTCCTTAAGGGGTTAAAAACTAAAAGCGCTGAAGATAGGATTGTATTCCTGTGACGTGTAGACATAGCCTTACTATTCCAGAACCCAAGTAATAAACTTGAATCAGAGATTTTACTGTACAAGAACAACTCGTATGTGACAGTTTAATGTTCTGTATTAAAAATCAGGGTTGCAGAAAACTATTTTTCCCCTTTATATCTCCAAGAAGTAGCATTACATTAGTCAAACACCAGAGCAAAGCTTTACTAGAAATGTATGGTCTACAAATGTTTCACATTTTATATAATGACTAATTTTAGGTGGTTATGGAGATGGAACAGATTGTAAGGTTGTTGTTAGCAACTACTGAGCATATGCCCTGGTTTCATAATGCTGCTAAATATATCTTCTCTGCCTCTTAATGTTCCTGCCTGTGAAGTTTGATTTACATAGCGCAGCCTTGCTTTCAGCCAAGCAGAAGCACTGCCAGGATAGTTGTGCTAAAAAATTACTTAAAAAATTACAAAGAATGATACAACTCTTTGAAAGTCAGAAATGCTGCTGATTTTCCAAACGATAGCCACGACTAATCTGCTGCCGGGTATCTGCACCAAAATGCGTGGATGTTGGCGCTGAATTCCTGCAGTGGATTGGGTGTGAAATAAGCAAATAAAAATGATCATTTTTAAATTCATAGTTATGGATTACTGCAGATTCACAGTGTTTCTGCAGCAAAATCCACAAAAACTCAGATTTATTGCAAAGTCAATGAGGCAAATATGCAATCAATTTGTAGATTTAAAGTCCGCACATGTGCAGATTCTATCCAGATTTTTGTGAATGAGTATGTGAATGAGATTTGCGATGTTACCTATTACTAACCACACTAAATAATATTTGTTTCTTCTTTATAGACTACAAACTTTTAAGACACTTCAGAAACAAACCACGGTTTAAATTTAACTTTACACGTGGAAAGATTCCATAGATGTATAAAATAGATGGATGGCTAGTCAGATGCAGGACAAAAAAAAACCAATATCCTCATATATATCGGTCCTCATTAGGAAGAGGCACCATGTAGGTGTATGGAGACTAATAAACCATTAATTGCTCCACTGAAATTTAAACATATTAAAAAACGCTTATGGGAAATGAGCCTGTACTCTGCAGTGCCATCAATTGGGTGCAGTACTCCTCAAGTCAAAACCGATAGTGAGGGGAAAACACTTCGAAAATATCTGAATGCAGATGAATATCTGGTTTGCATTAATCCCATTCGCATTGCAATGCTCAATGAGTTGGATGTGACTCGAGGAAAGATACATCCAATAGGTCTATTCCTAGCTCATTTCCCATGAGCCTTTTAGGATATACAGACAGTCCCTGACTTACACTGTTCCGATTTACATCTGTCCCCTAGCAACAAACAGAGCCTTATGGAGCATGCTGCACTTGTAGTTCCATGTTCCACAGCAGATAGTAACTGTGGAATGACAAGTCCCAGCATGCCACAGCAGCACATAAGGTGAAAATGAGGTGAAATCTTAATAGGGGCACAGACAGCAAAACAAATGTAAACCCTTCCCTGCATTATCCAAAACTAAAAAAAACCTTTTGTGCTGGAGTTACATTTAATAAATATACCTGTTCCGACTTACATACAAATTCAACTTAAAGGGGATGTATCGCTTCTTTAGTTTGTGTGTATCATTGTGCGCTCAGCTTCTCAGCTCTACAAATTCAGGGGCGTTTCTTCCCCTCCCAGCTGGGTGTATCTTAACCAAGGGGGATGACATCATCTCCCCCTTCACTGTTCATGCTCGCTTCCGTGGCTTCCCTCTCCCCCTCCCCCCACAGTCCACATGTCACTGTGTCCTCTCCCTATGCAGTCTTATTTTGTAAGTATGTTTACATACCACAGGCTTGTATTCAGTCTAGACAGTCTTCTATGAACTCAGAGCATTGATCTCTTCTCACAGCTGGAGGTTTGTTACAATTGAATCCAGTCTTCTATGAATTCTTCCAGAGCAGCACAGATCTCACTGCTATGTTTACACACAGGAGCATTTAGGCATCGAGGCACAATTGTGCTGTTTTCTGATTGTAGAAGCCCTGCAGTATTATTGTGTTTCTTCTGGCTGTGCAGAGTGAAATTGCTGTCGGTCCCTTACTTTGAGTGAGAGAGAGAGGCAGCCTAATGCTCTGTCTATGTTTGAATTAGGCACCGTCGTACAATTGTGCTGTTTTCTGATTGTAGAAGCAGGTACAGTGCCTCTGTGTTTCTGCTAGCTGTGCAGAGTGAAATTGTGCCGGTCCCTTACTTTGAGTGAGAGAGGCAGGAATGCTCGCTCCCGTGAATATGACCGACCGGGGGCCAGACAGAATGTAAATTAGTAAAGCCCTCAGCCAACCACAGGACAGGAGGAGGAATCCGACCGACACTGGGGAACTGTGTTTACAGAAACAAAAGATAAGGGATCCTGTGAAAACAAGAAAGCTTTGCTAATGACATCCAATTGCAAAGTTGCTTGTTTTCACTGTCCCCTTATTCTGAAGACCACTTAATGAAATTATACAACCCCTTTAAGAACAAATCTACAGTCCCTATCCCGTTAATAACCCGGGAACTGCCTGCATTTGAATTTCAGTGTAAAAACTAATGGTGTATAATTCTCCACACACCTACATGATGCCTCCCGCTAACGAGAAACATTTCTATTTTTGAGCTACACCTAGAGCCTCTCTCCTGCACTAATGAGGGACGAACACCCTAGAAGCAGTTGTAGGCAGATGACTATCTGGTTGGCAGTAATCCTAATCACACTGCCAGGATCAGAGTCGTATGTCACTTGAGGAATGCTACATCCCAAAGGTGGCACTGCAGATTTCAAGCTCATTTCCCATGAACCTTTTTGAATACATTGTAATATCAGAACAGTGTACAATGGAGAACAGATGATACATAAATAATGAATAAAACAATTATGTGTTTTGAAAGGCTGTTTTCTATTGTAATAGCACAAAACAATATCAGATATGTAAAAAACTAATGGTGGCCATGAATGGGGGCTTAACTGGCGGTCTGCTGAAAATTTAAAATGGAAAGGTAGAATTGAACTTTGTTCATTTTAACTGTATTTTGACTGCTATCCTAATGAAATACGCATGCAAGCTCAACTGAGATAGTATGTTTATGGAGGATAACATAAAGGAAGAACAATCTCTAAGGCACTGGTAGGTACACAGCAGACACTGATCCTGGTATTATCATTCGTTTTTTGGAAACTTGTGCCAAAGAGCCACAGCTAAGCTGGGATTCTACATCCCTGCACTGAGGTTAATCATGACCAGGAGAGAGAAGACTGAGGAAGGAACCGCTGTATAAGTATGCCCGTGTGTCATTACATGTATTTGTATTTGCATGGCTTTGTACTCGTATGTACTTTCACAGGCATACATCCAAGTATATGACTACACTTGTGTACTTTTGGATATAACTCTATAAAATTTGTGTTGCTGTTGAGTCATGCATTATGGTTACATTTTTCTGGTCAGTTTCTTGCAAAATTGCTATTGAAATTGTGACAAAACCACATCGTGTGAAGGGGCCCTAACACTGATTTTTGTGAATGCTCACAATAATTGGGAAAGGGTATGCTAGCACTCACTGATAAAATTAAAAACAACTTTATTCCAAAGGGTTAAAATATATGGCAGCCATGGTTTTACACCTTTTGGAATAAAGGGAAACCTGTATAAAAACTGTCTAGGTCTAAAACTCATTTTAAAACTCACTTTGTTGCCCATAGCAAGCAATCAGAGCGCCCCTCTCATTTCATATAGTGCTCTAGAAAAATAAGAAGGGCGCTCTGATTGGTTGCTATGGGAAACAAAGTGCGTTTTAGACCTAGAGAGTTTTCATACATATGGCCCAAAGTTTTTTTTACAGTATTTTATCAGGGAGTGCTGGAATACCCCTTTCCCAATTTTTGTGACCATTCTTGGATACATCTGTAGTCCAGTGGATTTTTTCCGTGCACCAGCGACACGAGTTTCATGAGGACCGTGCATATCATCTCATTTCTCTTATGGTGAGCAAAAAAGAAAAATACCTTTTTTATTTTTTGCACTGATTTTTGTGAGACATTAAGGGCCACATGTATGAAAACTGTCTAGTTACTAGTATCATTCTTCATATGCTGTTTTTATAAACATTATAAAAAGTTTTAAAACATAAATGTTTGCCAATAGAAAATCTGGGCTCATAGGATAATAGTTGACCTATAAATTGTGCCTACAAGATCCAGGACCATTAACTTACAATAAATAACGTACCTTTTCATCTAAAGCTTTATGGTGCTCAAACAGGGACTTAAGAGCTTTGAGAACTTCCACTTCGCTGGAAACACCTGAGGGGGACTGTGCTTGCCGTTTAACCACTGTCATCCTCAACGACCTCTCGTGTCTTGAAACAAGGCACTCAAGATGTTCCAATAGAAGCTGTTATAATATAAGAGATATCATTTAGAGATTTTTCTATGAAGCAATCAATGCAAAGAACATTTCACCCACGTGACACTTATACAAGGATGCAAAAAACCTTTGACAACTGCAGGAAATCAGAACTTAACTTTATAGCTATGTGACATAAGCAGAGGTTTTGGAGATGAGTAACAAAAAAAAAAAAAAAACAGAATTCCAACTGCTATGGACATATCTTACAAAATTGAGCACAAAAGGTTGGATCTGAACACTAAGCAGTGTTTAAATATGGACATTCACCTTAAATTGGTCAACTAGGCTTTTTATTTTTTTCTATCACCTGTACATGGGATGACTAAATTAAATAAAAAAAAAAATAAACTGGTCTATGTTTACGTTGGCTGAGGCACTACTATCAAGAACAGTAGTGATTCACATAAGTACAGTATGACTGCTGCATCAAAGCGTCAGCCAAAGTCAACAGAGACTGGTGGGAGAACATAGAGTATGGGCTCAAAAAGTATGGGCCTTTTTCTTCTATTTATTCTTCTATAAAGTCCAAATAACCACTTTTAAACAGTTGTTCCATTATAAAATATTTCTACATTAGATCATACAAAATACAAATATATTTATAATCAAATAATTAAATGCCCCTGTGTCTAAATATTGAGGTTACATTTTTGTTGTGCCCTGCCCTACTGTGTATGTACATGTCCCTCTTATGTCTGCAGTCAAACATGCCAAGTAACTTAGCAGTTGCTCTAGAAGCTCTGGTGGTGATGGTAATGTCACTTCCTGCTGTACCTTATCAGCAGTACAGGAGCTTGTTTATTTCTTACTGATAAACCATGTTAACCCTTTAGAACTCTGTAGCCTTATGCTCTGCTGTTAAAACCCCTCCACCACCAATGTCCCTCTAACAGGCTCAGCTAGGAATAGCACAGCTGAAATGTCAGTCACTGCTGTAGAACTGCCTACAGTTTGACCAAAAAGTGAGATCCTGAAGCTGGCTGTAAAGAACAGTCAGATTGGAAAACCCTTTTAAAAGGAATATGTTATTAAAATTACCTATTGTTTAACTCATGTTTTTTATGTTAAACTCACTTTTTAAGAATTGTTGGTTATGTTTTTTTTTTTTTTTTTTTCCGCCTGACTATTGATATATTTTTTTTCAAAATCTGAAATTGTGCAGTTTTCACTTTGGCTACTAGGCCTAATAATAACCTGACACTTCCTGTTCTGTAGAGAAAACTTTTCAGCAGTCTCCTCATTATCAGCACAGATAGGGTTACACTGAAAGGTGTGACACCAATGTGTATAGATAACACAGGACCCACTTTTCATAATAGGAAATTCACAAAAGAAGTCACAGCTCAACCTTACCCATCCCTGCACAATGACTGCTTCTCAAGTCACAGAAAACTCTGCAATAGAAGCCAATGGGTCTGCTCTTTACAGGCTTCTATGTCCTGGAAGCTGCCATAAAGCATCTCTCTAAATACTGTTAAAATCAGCTCAGGCAAGAAGGCTGGCCAATTATCATATAAACCAGAATTAAAAAAAAATAGACAGTCAGAAAATAAAACATCTAAGAAGAAAGGAATATGTATCAGCATCTTGTTTTAATTAGAAAAATATATATATATATATCGGTGATAGATTCCCTTTAAGTATTAGTCATATCACTTTCAAACATCACATAAATTACGGGAAACAAGGACAAATGGGCACCATCTTCAACTATGGGCGGCATACTTACTCTTGTGTTGTTTCTTTCTGCTTTGAGTTCTGAGATCTCTTCCTCCTTTTCTAGAAGCTGCTCCCTGCATGCATTAAGTTCTTTTGTCAGTGCAGCAAACTCCTGTAGAAATATGATAGAAATGATTCACTTGTAGCATTAAAGAGAAAACCTGAGCTGGATACAACTTATAATATAATTTTATTTTATTTGTCTAGCAATGACATTCCACTGTTTTATACATGAAGGTGTCATGTTTTCTTTGACTTGCAACAGGAAAAGTCTAAAGAATTGATCTCTACTCTCTCTAGGTTTTAAAGCTGTGGCATACTATTGTTTTTTCACAGCAAGTGACCTGCCACTACAGCATTCTTTTAACTAGTCAATGGATAGATATATACAGTATATTTAAAGTGACCCACTGCGCATTTGGGGCGACATGTATGAACGTTGGCACTGACAGGCCACTGTAGTGTAGAAAGCACCAGAACATATGAACCTGTTCTTCTGCAAGTCATACATATAGGCGCACTGTAGGGCCAATACAACAAGTCTGGCAGACCACCTTTTAGCTGCTCTGGCTGTTCTTACTGTTAAGTGCCTAGGTTTGGCGTCAAAGAGTCATAAATATGTTTAATCCTATGAATATGATGTGACACACGCCCAGAACGCTCCAAATCTTTGGCGCATTAAGAAGTGTCTTTGGCGCATTACAAAGAAACTTATAGCACCAAAGTTTGGAGTTAGCCTGTTCATACATTCTTTTTGGCTCAAAGTACACCAGAAAACTGCCGCAGCCCTGTTCATACATGTCGCCCTTGGTCTCTAAGCATGGAAACAACAATGTTCTTTATGAAAGTAAGTCATGTATTGCCAAACAGGCAATATAGATGTAAAGAAAAATGAATTCTGTGCACAGATGTTCGGAACGTCATACCTTAATACTACATACATTATAAAATCACCGGCCTTTCCACTAGATAATTAGGGTCCATCCACATGGCAAGATTTTTTATCGGATTTTCAGATAGTTTACAAATTTGAAAACCATCTGAAAACCAACCAGAAACTGTCCCCATAGACTTAAATAGAAAATCCGTTCAGTAGTCTACACTGAATGGATTTTCAGCCATATGGCTTTTCAGCAGCCGGTGCTCTGAAAAAATTTGAACATGCACAATCTTCCGCCCGGTTTTCAGGCAGAAGATGTGCAATTCGATATTTATGTGGGATGGTCGAATCCGCAAGCCGCGGACAGAACAGTCCCCTAAAACCACCCAAAAAACAACAAAATACCGTCCGGATTCTAAAACAGAATCCGACCGGTATTTTGTGACTGCTATGTGGATGCACCCTTATCTGATGGCCATGCACAATAGTCAGAAGGCCGTCGCTTCATTAGAGCAGTCGCCCACCACCCTCCCTGAATGCAGTGTCAGACTACTTTGTATAATGTGATGTTTCATTTGAGGAAGGTGATGAGCAACTACAGTGTAGAAGCAATGGGCTTGCAGGCTAGTCAGAAGGCTGGTGCTTCTATAGTGTATGCAGTAGTAAGGCATGACATTCCGAATGGGACATCATCACTTACGGCCATAAACATAATACTTTAAATAATGTAAAAACAGGGAATATAAAATACATATAAATTCAATAAAATGTATAAACATTGTTTTTGCCATAATGAGCTTTATTAAATAAAAAAAAGATGAAATGGACAACTCCTTCAAACTGTTTAAAATATATAATTAAAAGGGTTTTCTCACTGCAAAGATCAGTTTTCAACTTGTAGGAAATGGTAAATCAAGACTTTTACCAAATAAATTGTTCTTTTGATACTGTTCTGGTCAGGAGATAAGAGAGTGCATACAAGTGTCTCTAGGTTACCTTTCATATCTCCCTTTTTGATTAGACAGAGCGCAGTAATGTCACCATTGTCGGACAGAGACTCTTTTTCTCTAACAAGATTAGCTTGTTTACCTTTGATAAGCACTTTTTTCACTCTTTGGAGATCTGTAGTTTAATTTAACTACATATTAAGGGAGACATGTATGAAGGAATGCGCTTCAAAGTGCATTGTCAAGTCTCGTTTTCAGTGTATAATGCACTGGAATGTATGAAAGTGGTTTTTGTGCAATTATAAATGGAGTCTAAAGTTTGACGTGCCTCGCCTATTTGTTAGGCGCATTAAAAATGCGCCTAACATATATAAAGGCTATAGATAGGCTGGAAATAAAAGTAAAGTCATTAGAATAGCATGTCAGTGAATAGAAACTACGGTACTGATCTTGCTTGGTGAATCACAGCAAGACCTGTGGTGTGTCTGTATGTAGAATAAAAGGTGAGAGCAGCAAAAATACATTTCAAATTTAATGTAGTAAAATAAAAACAATTGTAGAATCTGAACAACAACATCAGTGAGTTTTTTAATGTAAAACTAGTTTTAGATTCTATTAAATTTAAATGCATTTTATAGATATTTTTATATTTTTGGGATATATATTTTTATATAAATTTTATATGATAACATTTTGTATTAAATTGTAATAATTTAATTGTATATAGTTTGATAATTATCATAAATTACTTTTTATTATTGTTCTATTGGGCATTTTTTTCCTAAATGGCAAATCTAGCTCCACTTCGACTCCTCAGGCTCAGACAGACCACAATGAAATAGGTCTGCCTATCCGAACAGTAATGCGCCTAGTTTTGCCGAACCACATTCATATACGTGTCTAATATTACGTGTGGTGCGACACACCTCCATAACGCCCCACAACACCCCCACATGTTAGGTGCATTAGAAAGTGTCGAGTCTTATGAACAATGCGTCTAACACATTCATTAAGAGAATCGAAATGGACAGCACTTGAAATATCAAAAAAGTATATTTATTCCTCCCGGCAACGGACCTTTCTTTATTATTATTTATTATTATTATTATTATTATTATTATTAACATTTATTTTAAAGCGCCATTGATTCCATGGCGCTGTACATTTGAGGGGGGGTGGGGGTCACATACATGATATGTCAAGTGAGTACAATAATGACAATGAATGACGTATAACTGGTACAGAGGGAGAGAGGACCCTGCCCGCAAAGGCTTACAATCTACAAGGAGGAGGAAGAGACAGGAGGAGAGTGGCAGACATGTTTGTGGGGTAGTACAGTGGCAGCAGGGTTATTGTAGGTTATAGGCAATCCTGAAGAAATGGGTTTTCAGGTTGCTTTTGAAGCTGGTGAGAGTGGCAGAGAGTCTAAAGTGCACGATCCTGTATACAGTTGATGTATTTTCACATTTATATATTTTTCACATGTTGTGATTTTCATATATGTCACAATTTTGTACTTTATGTACCTTAATTGTTTGATCACTTGATTGATTACACTGCCTTTATATACAATGTTTGCACCTTATGTTGTTGCTTGAGAAAGGCTTGAGAAAGGCTCTGTTCAGAGCTGAAACGTTGCCGGGAGGAATAAATATACTTTTTTGATCTTTCAAGTGCTGTCCATTTCGATTCTTTGGATATACTTCTGATGTGGTTCAGTCAGCTGGGCGTGCACTACCTACATTTTTTCATTATCCAGTGCTGTTTCTCTTCACTTTTTTATAACACATTCATTAGGCGCTTTAGACATCGCAGCCGGATCAGTTAAGCGCATTTTACGCCAGAAAAGGGTGAAAAACCCGATCATACATGTCATACAGTATATATATATATGTCTCAATGTAGTGCTTGACATAGCACAATACTGTAAAACATTACAATAATTGCATAACACAGTAAGGTAAAAACATACTAAACCATTGTTTATGAAGCACATTTGGTTGGAACTCTGTTTATACATGACTTCATATTCTGATTACTACCATACACATATATGACACATCCATACATTTTTAGAATACTACTGGTCAAGTTTAACATCAGCCACTTATAAAGTTTAACATTTTCTTATCTGTATTGATTGATAAAATATAAAATGTTTTTTGAGTTCTATAATAAAAATAAATGTAATATAAAAAACAAATAAAAACTTTCAGGAATCTATGTGATGTAAATTGTATTTCATCTACTCTAGATACAAGCTGGATGATGGAGTTACATATTAGATATTGGCATAATGCCGGGCTACAAACATCAGTTTAACATTTCCAATTTAATCCACATGGTGATGTGTATTTGTTTCACAGAAGATACTTTTGACAGAAGTAAAAGCATTTTGCCATCCCCTTTGTACTACTGTGTTATGCAATGGTACGGGATGCTAATGGCCTGTGCTCTTATATTTGCCTTCCAGATGTACATGAACCAGGGGAATTCTGTCATCCACAATCATTGTTTGTAACAGAAATGTTGTATGTTTGGTCATAGTTTACAAGCCCAGAGGTAAAAAAGCCTTTGCATAGTTAATGTAATTTGACAAGCACAACTGCACTCTTAAAGTTTATTCACAAGTTATTCATCTGGGAAACTGGTGTAGAAAGCTATATAAAATGTAACTATAACATAATTACCTTAAAAATTTATTTTCTCAAGCAGTAAAAAGAAAGCCAAGGTAAATAATGCAGCTAGAGGAATGATTAAGGATTCTTCTATCTCTGTCAAGCCCTCCTGTGTTTGGTGATAAGCCCATACTATTAAGGGTAAATTCACACGGCTGATTTTTAGCACTGAAAATTTCAGTGGAATCAGTGTAGAATCTACGCCTAAAATCTGCGCCCTTGGCGTGGATTTTGGACGTGGATTTGACACTGATAAAGCTTATGCTCACCTTCCTCTGCACTGGCTCCCCCTGATCTTCTGTTTAACTTTGTTCTCTTTCAAACAAGAGTTAAGGGGGTGTTCGCACAACTTTAATTAATAGATTTGGGGTATCCATTGGGGTACCAAAAAAAAGGTACCCCGATAGATACCCTAACGCAGACGTGGCGGCCCTATAGAGGATAATGGAGAGATGTAGCCCACTGTGAGCTACCTTTTGCTCTATTTGCCGACACATGCGTTTATTTTACAGGACACAATAGCGTAGTCGACTATCCGTCAGAGTACCTTTTTTTTCACAGTACCCCAACAGATAATACAAACAAATTCGTTAACATCTTGTGAATGCCTCCTTACTGCTGCATTCGCTGATTGTCTACAACCATAATGTGCCTCTGCTTACATAACCGTTTGGAACTTTTCACTTCCAAACAGTGCTATAAGCGATCGCTGGCACATGATCGCTGTATCAATTATATCCTATTCGGAAGAGAATGAAGATAAATAGAAGAACCTAGCGCCAGAACTCTCACTAACAAAGGAGACTACTTTTGTTTACTTTAGCTCTGTACTTTAGATAAACATCTCCTGCTCTCATGTCAGAGTAATTAGCAGACCTTTGAATATGAAGCAGATGTGATAATCACTGCCATAGAACCAACCACACAAAGCCTTACCAGGAAGAGACGGGATACATAAATGGAAGCTGCTTTTGGCTCTGTGAAACAGTGTGGTGAGACAACCCCTTTAAAGACAGACTTCATTTTTGGTGCTAAATACCGGTTTAGGTATACACCAGCCCTGGTGTAAAAATATAATAGGAAGGAACAGAAACTACTACTGTTTAGAACATCTATCCCAATAATATTATGACAATGGCTAGAAAATGTCATCAGTTTTTGATTTAATGGGGGTCTAACTGGCAGAACAAACTGGTATCATTGCTAGGAGAAAACTACTAACTCTCAATATATTCAAAATCTCAATATGTGAAGTGAAAAAATTCAAGATTTCATAATTAAAGGTTGAACTCACAGATGTCTAACCCCACTGACTGGATGTCAATATCTTCACTAAAAAGTACTATTCATAGACCCCTAGATTCCATGACAACTGGTCAGCACTCCACCATCTCATCACAATATGGAAGCTCTTACTTTTACTGTATCGTAGTAAATCCATGGTGTTCCTCTTTTGTTTTTGTGATGCAGAATTTATTATATGATTGTGATATTAAATTCAGTGATTTTGCTCTCCAAAATTACAAAGAGGGACACTATACTGTAGTGTAGAGGAGAGAAGAAAGAAGAAAAAGTAGTTACAAGGTGCATTTAGAGTAGAAGAGAGTGTAAAATTCTATAGTAACGGTGCAAGGGAGAAGTGCACTTTGTCCCTACTTCTCCTTATGGCCATTACTATGGTATCTTATACTTTCCTGAACAATATATACACTATAAGCCACAAATTTCCTTCCCTCCTAGCGTCATCCACTGCTGTACACATCAAGATCCCTACAATATTGATATTATTTTCTACTCTAAAGTAGTCATTAAACTTCAGTCCTGTATCCAGCCACACCCTTGCTAAGTCATATACCTTTTTACCACAGTCTCCTACCCTCTATCTAGTCCTTTGGTCCTCTTGTCCTTATTACTTTACTTTTTTCACATACATATGTTTTCTGTCTAATTTGTTTCACCCTTTTCCCTGGCTCTGCTTCTTTTTATCACTTCCCTTCTTTTTTTCCCCCCACTTAGAATTTTTTTCCAATTTCCCAGTACTTTATAAGGTATGGTCAATGGTATTAAAAAATACATCTTTTTCCGCAAAAAATATGCAGAAAAGCAAGGAATGCAAGAAAAAAATAGGTGGCGGCGGAAAGGGGTTAAAGATATCTCCGATCCCGTCTGCTAGCAGCAGGGACTGGCTATAACTAACAGCCGGTACATGCCCAAAAGTCGCAACCATGCTCTGTCGCCCTTCGTATGAAAAGATTTTCATAAACCTCTATGAACATGACTGTGGAGGCAAGTGAGTGGGTGCATGGTGGTGTGACCGATGTTTGTGACATCACAGCTGGGGCACCAGCAGGAAACACCAGAGCTCTGGAGGTACCTGAAGGGCAGTGTCTGTAAAGATGAGTATTTTGGGGGTTTTGTTTTTATTTTTTTTTAAAGCTGTCCTGATCTGTACAGAGGCTCATGAAAATCTAAAACAACCCCTTTCATTTTTGCAATCTGACTACACAATTTTCAATACATGCACAACAATGCACTGTGTGCTAATTAACGGCTTACAAATGTCTGACATCTTGTTTGTGAAAAACCTGTTAAGAGACACCAAAGACTAGAGTACTATCTTAACTTACAGCTGTAAAGATAATTAAGTTATCTAAGCAACCCTATATGCAAATTCAACAGAATCAAAATAATTTCAGCTTAGAAAACACAAATGCCTTGCTTAGTGTACACTGGACAAGAAAATAGCTCTCTTATGTCAATCTAATTAAAGTAATTTTCTGTACTCAATGCAAACTCCCAAAACTGTTTCTATGGAAACACAACTTTAAGAGTCCACAATCGTGGGTGGAAGGCTATTAGTGCTATTAATACAATCATCAGACATTAGCAATTACTCTTCAAAAAAGGACGTTAAACATAATCATTGCTATTTAATAAAAAGAAAAAAAATTAAAGTCCATCTCAGTTTTATCTGAATTTTGAACCGTTATAATCTTACTTTAGTTGGGTGCCCAATGTCCAAGAACTGTTGGGCAGGTCATTCATTGTGTGACTCTTGGCACTATATTCGGCTAAACGCTTAGCAGGTAGAAATCTGTGTCATGTTTTACCCCTGTAGCCATATCAGGCTGTACTAAATATTCCCTCTGAAGCATTGTCATGGGGTATAAGGCAATATCTAGACACAACAATATATGCATAAACTTTTATGCCGGCTCACCTCCGTAAATGCTTGTTCCCCGTCTCGTGTTTCATGAGCTTGCTCCTGCAAACACACAGCTCCGGATAGCCGCGGCTCAGCAGCAACAGACAATATGCAATCAACGGTAGCAGCGACGCCCAGCAGCAGCGTAACATACGGCTACCAAGCCTTGAACAAGAGCACTTGCACTCGAAACGCGTCGGCAGGGTTTGTCCTGCTTTTAAGTCAACTATGTACTGCTGTTACATGGAGTGTTGAAAATAAAGCTATTTTGCTTGCACCTTTATCCGGACTTGGAAGCCGTATGTTATGCTGCTGCTGGGCGTCGCTGCTACCGTTGATTGCATAAGGCAATATCTACACAGGACTGGATTATGTTCAGATTTTTAAATGGATTCAGTATTCAGAATCCAAAAAATTCCAACATTAAACCATCCCCATAGACCTCAATAGAAAATCCGAGCTGTAGTCTACACAGCTCTAATTTTTTTAGATCAAATTTTTAATCCAATCAAAAAAGATGGAACATGTTTTATAATCCGCCGGAGAATGGTGGATTCTAGCACTATTCAGTGTGGGCCGGTCGAAAACCGACTGCAAAAACCATGCAAAAATACAGTAAAAAAACAAAACCGATTGTAGAATACTAGTAAGATTCTACAACAGAATATGGCGGTATTTTACTTTTGCCGTGTTGGTGTATCCTAATGTGGTGATAATTGCCTGTTATGAATACAGCAGACTAAGCCAACAAGACTGACAGAAAAAACTTCCCGCCACATCAGCACTTTGATTACCAAGGAGACATTGAAGGGAAACTACTAAAGACTATAATTTCATATTTTGGTCTTAATTTAAAATATGCTGGAGGCCACCAATTCATTAATAAATTCACCCTCATGTGTCTTCTGCAGGATACTAGGACACTTTGCTATTAGTCTGAAGAAAAAGTGTGATTAGTTCCTGCCCAAAGCCTAGTTTATGTATCTGTTTGAAGCAGTGTTTCAATATTTTAAAATGCTCGGGGATGATTGAAAATAGAAAAAAAACCTCACCTTTTACCCTGCTCGTTCAAATCCCCTCCAAAACCCCCCAACCCCGCTGATCCCGGCCGATGATTTCACATTCATTATTTATGTGATGCTTTAGATCACAGGCCATAGTGGTCTCTTGATGGACATATGGCATATGACTGCTGAAATCTATAATTTGCTGAGGCATGAAATGAGAATTGCTCATGACTTTTTCAGCAGTGACACCAAGACCAGGGGCGGGTTTAAAAATTTAGATTTTTTTCTTTTCTATTGTGAATCATCCCTTAACAACTGATAAACATTTTAAAATATTGGAACACCCCTTTAATAGTCTCCTAGATGGTTTAGGCCAAAACCATAGAAAAGCCCCAATCTGTAGGACCCTAGTAAAATGTGGTAATAGAGTTTTGCTTTGGAAACAGATCAAAGTCAAATCTGACCCAAATACAAGTGCTTCAGTTCAGTCGAAAATCACCCAAAAAATTAACCAAAATCCTAATATTTAGTTATTTGGCTATGGTTAGGGTTGTTTAATTAGTTTTAGGGTTTAACTTACGATGCTCCCACTGCAGACTAAAATCTGGTCTGATGTCCAGTCTGACATTATTTTTTGATGCTTCAACAAGCATAGATCCAATATTATGGCCCAAAACACTATCAATGCATCACCAGATAGTTTTAAACCCTAAAACCTGTTAAACAACCCAAACCCGAACCCTCACCTCAATTTAGGATTAGACTACAGCAGGGCTGGGACGATGGGTAGGCAGAGGTAGGCGATGGCCTAGGGCACCACCTCTGCCTGTCACGTGGGGGGCGTACAAACAGTACTGTATAACAGTCCTTCATCTATTTATAAAGTTGTGGCTGCCTGACTGCAGCGCTGTTATCGGTGGTTGCTGCTCGGCCCGCCTCTTACTCCGCTGCGCCATCTTCCACTGAGCACATGACCACAGGCACCGCGCAGCTACTTGCCTCAGTACAAAACAGGCAGGTAGAGTCGGAGCAGTCACAGACTGTGACTGACTGCCTGTCTGTGACTGCCTGCCTGCCTATATCTTGCCCTATAGTCCGGCATGCCTATATATATGGCACCTATAGCCCTGCCTGCCTATATATATGGCCCCTATTGACCTGCCTGCCTATATCTAGCCCTATAGCCCGGCATGCCTATAAATATAAGGCCCCAATAGACATGCCTGCCAAGATACATGGCCCCTATAGCCCTGCCTGCGTGTATATATGGCCCCTATAGCCCTGCCTGCCTATATATCTAGCCCCTATAGCTCTGCCTGCCTATATATATGGCAGCTATAGCCCTGCTTGCCTATATCTATGGCCCCTATAGCCCTGCCTGCCTATATCTATGGCCCCTTTAGTCCTTCCTGCCTATATATATGGCCCCTATATCCCTGTCTGCCTATATATAGGGCCACTACAGACCTGCATGCCTACCTATAGCCCCTATAGCCCTGCCTGCCTATATCTAGCTCTTATAGCCCTGCCTGTCTATATTTAGCTCCCATAGCCCTGCCAGCCTATATCTAGCCCCTGCAGGCACTGCTGTCTCTGCATGAAAGTATACAATAGTTCTTATTGTATCCAAAACTTTACAACCACGCAGAGCTTGTCTGTACCGACCACCATGAGAACAGCCACACGCTCATTGGTGACGTTTTGGAGGAAACTCCTCCTTCCTCAGACCAGCGTCATGGACTGCGTCCTGTCTGAAGGTCTCATGGCGGTCGATATGAATAAGCTCGGCGTTGTTGTAAAGTTCTGGATACAGTAAGAACTTTTGTATACTTTCATGCGGAGACTTCAGTGACTATTATTATCATATCACAGGTTTTTACCTCTTTTATATATTGAAAAACATGTACCTGAGAATTAATGGGTGATGTATATGAAGTTGAATCAATGATATAAAAGAGATTTTGGATATAAAAGACTGTCTTTCTATTTTTCATGACTGGCCAACTGACCACTTGCAGACTGGTGAGATGTGGTGGTGATATGTGGTCATAGTGTGACGGTATTATGCAGTCACTATGTGGTGGTAATATGTGGTGGTATTATTCAGTCACTATGTAGCTGTGATATGCAGTCATGATGTTGCGGAATTATTTTGTCTTTGTATAGCAGTATCCTCGATAGTTTTGGTCTTGTTATACTGGTTTCTGCAGTAACTATATTGTGATGTTATTTCTTCCTTGTATATCGGTATAATGTATGGATTTTTCATACACAACATATTTCATATAAATACATCCCAATAGACTTCACCTACTCCACTGTTGTGTGTCGGAATTGTTTTTTCCCCCTTACTCTACCTAGCTGGGGAGGGCGCATGTACGTGTGTTAAGTTAGGGCCAGATTTAATTTTTTTTTGAAGTGGTGGGGGGCATCGGTCGTACTCGCCTAGGGCTCCAAAATGCCTTGTCCTGGCTCTGGGCTACAGTTGCGTACAGTAAAGAATAGAGAAAAAATGTGGGTTCAGGACATCTCACACCCAAACGTGTTCACAATTTCAATCAAACCTGTGTCATACCAAACAAAGCCCTCTTTGTGTAATACTATGTGGTACAGAGTGTTGCTATCACCTAAGCCAGTAAAGCTCAGATGTCTGATGTGCAGTCCCTAGGGGGAAGCGACCTCCCCCAGACAATAATCAGGTATAAGAGCTCCTCTATCCAGAGTATTTTACCTACTCATATAGAACAAAACAGTTACGACACATTCACCTACACAGGTTGTCCTTTTCACTATGTAATCTCTCTTATTTACAAAGTTGATGCTTTTATATTTAGGTATGTAATTTTAACAAGCTTGTGGTGCATCCATATGTATTTTGCTAAAAGTAGGATCATTACAGATGATCTGATTTAGAAACTTTTTTCTTCTTAACACAAATGTCAGATTCAAACTTGTTTGTAGCTAAACAAACTATATGGAGATAACGTAAGTCACAAATGTGTGCAAAAGTCATACTGCATTTGTGTGGACTATCATTTGTCAACATGTTACAGACTTAAAAACGGCAGAAATAAATCTGAAATGTCTTGCACCTTTTAATCTAACCATCCATTCAATAGTGGCTAACGTGCCCACATCACTTCTATGGTAATACCTGGAAATTAACATCTTAAAAGGAAAATTGAGCATTAAACTATATTATGAACAATCTTGAAGTGTAAGCTCTCAGCATGGGTCAGAGAATTCTAGGTTTTGCCAAAATATCACTTACAGAAATAAAAGGAGTTAGTAGCATTTCTTTGATTATTTCCATGAAGTTTGAGTCAATCATATAAATATACTGTATGCTCTGAGTAAAATGCCATGAGCAGTATGTGAGAGAGGAGAGGGCTACATCAACAGTTCATAGGTGAGAGACGAAGAGTCCATGAGCAGCATTCTACATGTGAGAGAGGAGGTGGCCATGAGCAGCCATCTATATGTAAGAGAGGAGGGGCCATGAACAGCTAGTCTATATGTGAGAGAGGAAGGGGCCATGAGCAGCAGTCTACATGTGAGAGAAGAGGGGGCCATGAGCAGCAGTCTATATGTGAGAGAAGATGGGGCCATGAGCAGCCATCTAAATGTAAAAGAGGAGGGAACATGAACAGCTAGTCTTTATGTGAGAGAGGAGGGGGCAATGAGCAGCAGCCTATATAGTAGAGAGGAGGGGGCCATGAGCAGCAGTCTATATGTGAGAGAGGAGGGGGCCATGAGCAGCAGTCTATATGTGAGAGAAGAGGGAGCCATAAGCAGCCGTCTATATGTGAGAGAGGAGGGGGCATGAGCAACAGTATATGTGAGAGAGGAAGGGACCAGAGAAGTGGTCCATATGTAAGAGAGGGAGAAGCCAGATCAGCGGTCTAAATGACAGAGAATGAGGCCAGAGCAGTGGTCTTTACATACATATCTGTTTGGACTTATTATTTTTGAGGACACTACATGGCATTATTATTTTGAGGTCACTAACTGCATGGCTCTATTATTTATACTATATCTTTTTTTTTTTTTAACATGTTTTTTATTGAAGTTAGCATAAAAATAAGTCATCTCACAATTAAAGTGCAAAGTATACAAATAAAAGCAGACATGAGTGATAACATCAAATAACGTGATATGGTAAACCATTCAATGATGACTTTCTCACAAACATAGTAAAAGAACGATCAGAGTGCATTGAGTGCCTTACATGAGCTCTCTTGGTGAGAGAAAGGTGTAGAAGAAGTCGGTCCATAGAGAAGCTAAACTTCACAATTTTTCCTTTTTGCATTTGAAGTACGGGTATTCTCATGACCATTATTACTAAACCTAGCATCTGAAGACAGAACTAAAATAGTCAAAACAAACTGAACTAATTGCTCTACGGCAAACAAACTTAAACTTAAGTCCACCAGTTAGTATATATAGCACCTGTTAGCTCATGAATATGCAGCTTAAAGGCCGTATCCTAAGTATATCAGAGGGTCGTTCTCCCTACCTGAGTATTAACATTACAGATATGGTCAATGTGTAGGAACTTCATATATTACCAAATTCCCTGCCAATTCTTTTTCTAAATACCATTTAGTATAGCGGAATGGCTTCATTAATGTCACAATTTCTGTTGATGTCAGGAATTGTTCTATGAAAGGATCCCATTTGGTAAAAAATGTTTCCATGTGTGAGGACTTGGAGAGTTCCGTCTCCATTTTGTCCATTTTAAGGTACAACTTCACTTGATGCCAAACATCTGGTATGTTTGGAGGCTCTGCCTCTAACCAAGTGTTTAGCAGACATCTCTTTGCTGCTAAAAAGATAATATGTAACAGTGTGTGATATTTTGTTATGTTCGAAAAATCATGAAACAGCAGAGGTTTCGGAGACAAGGGTAAGTCAATGTAATGGTCTGGTAATGGATCCACTGGACCACCGCAAACGATGGTGGAAGCCCACACCAGGGAGCGGAATCTAAGTAGGTCCCGGTATTCAACAGAGCCCGCCCCAAAGCGGGATGGACTTGCTGCGGCGGGAGTCTACCAGGTCGCTTCCCCTGGCGGGGCTTGCCTGCGGTGGCGGCCAAGGGTAGGCGTGGTACAGATTCGTCAGGCAGGCTCGTAGTCGGGGACAGGCAGGAGGTCAGGACAGGCAGCTCAGGTTCGTCAACGTGGACAGTCAGGAGGTCAGGGCTGGCGGCAAGATTTGTGGTCGGTAAACGTGAGCAACGGGTTTGGTACATGGGTAAGCAAGACAAGACTTTCAGGAACACTTTCACCAAGGAATACACACCAAGGACCCGGCAAGGCTGTCAGGAAGGGGCCGGACTTAAATAGGGACAGTGCCCGGCAATTACCAATTACCGGCGCACTGTCCCTTTAAATTTCACACTGCCGGCGCGCGCGTGCCCTAGGGGGCGGCGCCACGCACGCCGGGGACCAGAGGTGGACAGAGCAGGATAGTGGCCGGGTAAGTGAGTGGGGACGGGAGCAGTGGCTTGAGCAGACCCCGGACCCGAGGTGCGGGACGGGGCGCCGCTCGGAGTCGGGGCACGGATGCGCCTGCGACCCGGGATGAGGGTCGCAGGGGCATCCGTGACAGTCAATTTCCCACTTCTGGCTCAGTATCATAGCCAAGGAGTCCCAAAATTCCACCGATTTACAACAGTGCCACATTCCATGTATCATAGTGGTTTTACTTTGCTGACACTTAGGACAATGCATTTTCCTATAAGGCATCTGGGTGCTGGGAGGGATGTTGAAACTGTAAATCGCCCGGTGAATAAACCGGAAGTGTGTTTCCCTCCTTAACTCATTTATCACCGCTTTACAAATACCTCTCAAGCCTTCTAGTATCTTTTGAGGGATTTCCGAATCTGGGAAATTTTTGTCCTAATGCGAGAAGAGTCTATCTTCCCAGTCATAGATTTCAGGGCAGCGGATTTTTAGGTATATGGATGATAGCGAGTGTCTGGTAGATCTGGGATCAATGATATTATGGAAAGTACTGAAGTGGAATTCCTGGCTTGAATGTCTTGAGTCTACTCTTGACAATGCTCATAACCTGGCCAAAAAGTAAGGAAATGAGTTGCAGGGAGTCCCTTATTTTTCATTAATTTTTCGAACGAAAGGTATTTGCATTGGGACCTGTCAAATAAGTCACCTACAGTCTCAATACCCTTATCTTTCCAGATTTTTAGGTGTCTGTTAAACAACCCCTCCTCAAATTCCGGGTTGGCCGAGGAGGGGAAATGTTTTTGGTTTCAGTTTTTGCGGGAAAAATTTAAAAAGCTTAGGGAATCCCCTTCCGGGTTTAAAACGATGGTGTCTCTGAGGACAAATATGATCAAAAATTTTTTTGGGGTATATGGAGAACTTTGTATGTAGCAAAGAAAGTGGGGGTCCCAAGGAAACTAAGAAAAACTCTATTCCGTTTTGAGGGTAAAAGTACTTTTGGGATCCAATAAGGAAATAAAGAAATTATAAAAACCCAAAATTTGTATTTCCGTACAATCCGGAAAGGGTTTTAATGCCTCCGCTTTGTCGGGACCTTTAAATTTTAAAACGAGGGTTTCTGGGCTTTTTTTGGCCCTCCATAAAAAACTTTTGGAAGTCCCCCAAAAAATTTAGGAAATTTCCGAGTAAACAAAACCCAGTAAGGGAAATTTGTTTGGGGGGGTTTTAAAAAAGGGGTTTGGGGGAAGCTCATCATCCGCACAAGGTGGCACCTTCCCAAAGATTTAAGGTGTAATTTAAAACCATTTTTGCAACCCCCTCAAACCCAATTTTTAAAAATTAGGGGGGGAAGTTCAGGGGGATATTTGGGATTCAGGGCTTTATAATTATTATCCCCAACTTTTTAAAGGGGATTTTTGCGGTTTAATTTTTTTTGGGGGAAATTTAAAGTGCCCTTGGGGGAGTGTGCAGGAAGTTGGCGATATGTTAAGGATTTCTGATTAATTTATATTGATTTTAAAGCCAGAATAGAATCTAAAAGTTTGTAAATGGCACAATAGAATACCCAAGTCCCTTTCCCGGGACGCCCAAAAAAAAAACTACATCATCAGGGGAATGGGAGCTATTTTTAAGCCCCCACATTGTTGTATTTTTAATCCCTTCAAATTTCCCGGGGCAAAAAAGGAAAGCGGCCCAAAAGGGCTCGAGGGCCAAATTTGAAAAAAAATTTTGGGGAAAAAGTGGACCCCCTTTTTTTTCCCCCCTTTTTTGGCGCCCCTTTTAGTGGTTTTTTTTTCCGTGGTTATAAAAACCCCCAAAGTGTGTTGCCAAAAGATGTAGCACGAAACCATTTGTAATTCCAGCTTTTTCCAGCCCTTTTTTGGGTTAAGAATAAATTTGTTTTTTGCTCCCCCATAGATTTTTAAATTTGGTCACCCGGCTCATAATCGGCCTCCCAAATTCGACTATCTTGGGTGATGAGGGCCCGACTAAGGGTTTGTCGAGGTCAACGTAATCGTCAAACTAGTTACTAGCGGGGGGAGACATGTGTGTCAGTGTTTTTTTTTAACTTAAATTTTCCTAATATCAATACACCCCCAAAACTTTTGAAAATGGCAGAACGTGCCTGTACAAAGCCTACTTGCTAATCTATAAAGGAGCTAATCTATCTGCCATTATTTTACTAAGTAGTTTTAGGTCCACATTAATTAAAGAAATTGGACGGTAAGATTCAGCAAGGGCGGGATCTCTTCCTGGTTTAGGAATGAATTTTATAAGAGCTGTGTTCAAAGGTGTGGGGATTTGGGCCCCGAAAAATAAATTTTTTATAAAAGGGTTTTTAGAGTGGGTGTTTTTGGGTTTTTTTTAAAATCTTTAAAAAAATTTTCCCGTGAATCCACCAGGGCCCGGGTGGGTTTATTTTTTTTAATTTTGATATTGCCAGTTCTATTTCCAGACTGGTAAGGGGCCCGGCCCCAACATGGAAAAACCCCTTCCGCTGTCAGGTGGGGGTTTTTTATCTTCTGCAACCAGGCAGAATTAGCGTATTTTAGTTTTCATCGAATAAAGTTGCGGGTTAAAAAGCCCGGAGTTTTTCCACAACCCTTCCCCTTTTTTTTTTAAAGAACCCCTGTCGGGCCCCAAAGCGCCTTTTAAATTTTGGGTGTCGGGTTTAAGGGCCCCCCTTTCGAAACTTAGAAAAGAAGCCACCCCAGGTTTATTTTTTTTCCCATATTAAAAAAATTTACCCTAAACCCTAAATTCTTTTTAAATGTTCCCCGGCCTTTCTTTCCAAAAACCTATGCCTTTTTGGGCAACCCACTGATCTCTCTTTGGCCAGTGGGAGGGGTTTTCCGAGGGAAAATTTTGGGGGTGTATGCTTCATGAAGCCCCCGACTTAGAGCATAAGCTGGGTTTTTGAAACTTTTTTTTTAAAAAGTCGCAAGATCCCGAAATCAGTCAATCTCAAAGAAACCCTTTCACTGTTTCCCCAGAACAACGGGGGAGGGGGGAAATCGTGTTGCGAATTACGGCCTTAAACTCAAGCACCCAAGTTCGTAGGGGTCTTAAAAGGGTCCTGCTTTTACAAAAAAACGGGGGGAACCCCAAAAGATAGTCTGTTCCGCGCGGGAAAGAGGGTTTGAAAAGGTAAAAAATTTAAGGGGGGAAAAGGGCCCTGAGATAACTGGGTTTCCCCCTATTATCCCCTCCTCTACCCGGGGAAAGCAAATTTTGAGGGGGGAAAGAATAATCAATTCTTGCCCAGCTTTTTTAGGGGGGGAATGAAAAGTGTGAGAACTCTCTGGCATCTGGGTGCAAGTAGCGCCACGGGTCACACAAGTTCAGGTTCTATAAGAATTTGGACAAATATGTTTTCCCTTCCCGGGTATTTGTTTTGGTCGAAACTCCCCCCCTTGGCGGTTTTTCCTGAGGAAAAGCCCAACCCGAAATTGAAGTAAACCACTCAGATTTTTAAAGTCTGAAGTATCTAAGAGGACCACTTTTTCCCAAATTTTTTGCGAAAAAAAGGAAGGGCCTCCTACATTTGGGCCATAAATATTGAAAAAAAGGGAAAAATTTCTCTGAATTTTTTTGGGGCCTGGGGGAACCAAAAATCCCTCAGAAATCTTTGCTTTGTTGTAGGTCGGGCCCCTTTTGAAGTGTTGCAAAACCAAAAGGGTTTAAAAACTCCTCCCTTTTCCCCCCCCAACTCCCGGGGAGCCCCCAAAAACCCCTTTTGTCCACCCAAAGCTTTTCCATACAGGTATAATCCTCCTCAACAAGATGTGTCTCCTGTAGGAAGGCCACATCCACTTTGAGGCCCCTTTTGGGGTGATGAAGGGCCCTTTCTTTTCCGTTTTCAGGAGAGCGTAGCCCTTTTAACGTTCCAAGTGCTACTTTCAAAACCCTAAGTAGTTATCATTGAAAAGGGCCCTGACCTTGGGGCCCAAAAAGTAAAAACAGCAATTGAACATAAGTGAACATCAATCTGGCTCCTATCTGGCTGAAAATTAGCCACTGCAAAATGCAAACAGAGAGCCAAACGCACTTCAAAAGAATGTGGCATAAACCCCCTTTCCCTTTTTTAAAAGGACCCGCAACGGGATATTCGTTTTTTTTCCCAAAATAAAAAGCGAGGGGGTTTCCTTTTGCGCATTATCAACTTAACTACTAGAAGCAAGCTCCAATTCGGGGGCGCATTCTAAAAAAAAGTAAAAAGCCGGGAACCCTGGTGGGTATTCCCTTTACAACAGTCACCCCCGGGGTTAAAGGTAAAAAAACAAACCCCAAAAAAAATCATGGGGCAAGGGTTTAAAACCGGAAAGCTTTGCCCGACCCCCCCTCTCAGATATAAGGGCCAGCACTTTAGGGCTGCAAACGGAGGTAAGGGTAGTTGTAGGGACACTTTTTACGGTTTACTAGTCCCCAGCCCCCCCTATTAAAAAAAACGGGGAAACGTAGTTTTGTGGGGGTAAAATTGGGGGAAGTCTGATGGGTTTTTTGAATTAAAAGTTAATGTTTTTCCCCCTTTCTTTGGGATTGCGAATGGGTTAGCGTGAGTTCAGTAGTTCCAGTTCAGAAGTTCCAGCAGCCTTTCCACGGTTTTGGGGGAAGGGAAGGGGAGGCGATCCTTTTCCCCGTCAGGGGGGGAGGAGGGTTTAACTTGGTGGGGTTTGGCGATTTTTCCTAAAAGTTTTCATTTTTTCCCACTGGAAAAGTGGAAGGTGGAGGTTGTGCCATTCTTATGGAATACGCAGAAAATAGCTGGATACAGCAAGGTGAATCGTATTTGTCTATAGAAGAGGTCTTAACAGATTTCAGAGATTTCAGAGAAGGCTCTACGTTTTTTAACTACCTCAGCATAGAAATCCTCAAACAAAAAGAAAATTTTTTTCCCCTTTTGAAGATAAAAAGTCCAAGGGGGGGAAAGGTCCCCTTTAAAAGACCCAAAGAATTTTGACTTTATCGTATAGCCCCCAAAAACTTAAATATGATTTGGGCGGGGGCCTGTTTCCAAAGCTGGTGGCATTGCTTTTTTTGTTGTTTTGGGGCCCACTTTTTTAAGATTTTAAACCTAGGCTATTTTCTCCCCCTCCATTTTAAACAAACTTCTGTGATCCCCAAGGTTTTTGGGGGAGATTCCTTTTCACACAATTTAAAATAAAGTCTTTTCCGAGGGAAACAAAACTCCGGAAATTCCCCAGGACCCCGTAGGTTTTTTGCATCTAGATCTCTTTCCAATTTTCATTTTCTCACCCCCAAGGGTTTTTGGTTTTCTGGATGATTTTTTTTGAAACTTTTTTTTTAAGCCCCTTGGGCCTTTTCCCCTGCAAATCGGGGGATTTCTTTTGTCTTGGATCTAAGTGCCGGGGCAGGGCTTTTTTTATCAGCTTGAACTTCGTAAACTTTTGGGGGACACCGTGGGCGGGAAAGGCTTGGATTTTCTGGAAAGTTTTGGGTTAAGGCGCCTCGGGTTGTTTATTGTTTTTAAGTTGGTGTGTAAGGGTTTTCAGGAAGTAGGAAAGTTATTCCGGGTTTGAGCCATTTTCTTTGTTCACAGTAAGAATATCAGCATTGCAGTATATATACATCAAAGCTTCTTAGTGGGGGACCTACATACTGTATAAACCTCCCAAAATTTTAAAACTTCAAAATATTTACCTACAATAAGCATTGGGTTTGGGAAGTCAGGGTTTTTTGGGGCGGGGGGTTAGGGGCTCCCGACTGTGGAGGTACAGGGGCATTGGGGGGAACATGTATTTTGGACGGGGCTGTTTTCAAAAAATGAAAAACGACCCCAAAAAACCCCTACAAATAACACTGGCCTTGCTAACGAAAATGAGAGAAAAAGGTGCTGGCCCCCCAAGCAAGCCTACAGACCTAAACCCTTTTAAAAACATCGGGGGGGGGGGTCCTCAATTTGGAAAGGGTTGGAGGAGCTTTAAGGTCTCTAACTTTCCACAAATTCTGTAAATTTTGTCAGGGGAGGAGTGCAAGGGGTTTCCCAGGGGAAGAAAACCTGTAAAAGTTTCTAGTGAACTCCTTTCCCAAGGGGAGCAACCCAGAGCGGAAAAAAAATAATGGGGGGTCACACAAAATTTTTAAAATTTTGGGCAAAAATTTATCCTTTTTAAAATTAGGGGTGTACAAAAAATCATTTTTTGTTGCCAGCAATATAAAAACTTTTGATGGCTTTTGTTTTTGAGTTATTTTGAGGGCACACCAAATTTAACAAGCGGGACTATTTTAAAATTGTATCAAAAATCCAGGGGGTTTATCCCATGTAAAAAATCTAATACAGTATTTACAAACACGGGAGGGATGTATTCACTTTTGGGAGATACTGTACACAATTTTTTTTTAGGGTCCAAAAACAGTACCACAACTTCCCCACGCCATTTCAAAAACATTTACAGCATGCAGGGGTGGGGCCAGTATGTAAGAACCTATTGTACTACAGTTCATCTTTTCGCCCATCGTGGGTGGACCCACAGGAAAATTTTTTTGACGCAAAGCCAAATATTCCTTTTGTAAGCGCAAGGGTTTGGGTTGCCTAAAAAAAGCCCTGTTCCCAAAATTTCCCTTGCAGCTCACCCATGCAAACTGTGGGGTAACTATCAAACTACCCTTTTTCCCCCAAAAAAAAAGGGGCGGGTGTCTTAAAATTAAAATTTTTGCTCCTAAAGCGAGCTAAAACTTTTTTAGGGATGTATCTTTTTTCTATGACAATAATTCACATTTATTTTTTAACCAAAACATCAACCTGTACTAATAAACGTAGTGATTTCATCACAAACTCAGCATAAGCAGCCAAACTCTGAATTGAATAAAAAAAAAGCACTAAGGCTTTTTTTCGGAAGTGTCTTATTTTCGGGGAAAAAAGGGATGTACCAAATTTAAAAAATTTTAACCCCTAAGAAAAAATTTTATATAAAAAAATTTAATGTAAAAAAAAATAAAAAAAGGAAAAAAAAAATTAATGCTACATTTTATAAATTTTAAAAATTTTAAAAATAATTTTAAAAAGTAAAATAAAGCATCAACCATTAAAAACCTGGTTTCTATACTGTTTTTTTAGTGAATTTCAAATAATTTACAGCACGCTTAAAAAAATTTAAAAAAAAAGCCCTTAGAATAGGGTTTTCAGTTTAATAAAAAAACTATGGTACTGATCTTGGGTTGGGGGACTTTCAGATCCCAGCAACACCTTTTGGTGTGTTGGCTATTGTCATATGAAAAATAAAGGGTGAGAGCAGCCCAAAAATTTAAAATTTTCCCACACTTTAAACACCTTTTGATTTTAAAAATTTGCTTCAAATTTAAAAGGGAGTTAAAAAATGAATAAAATGTTCCTAAGAAGTGTATAAAGCATGTCAAATCCTGACCTACAGACCCAGTGACCTACACTGTGATGAACGTTACAATTAAAAATACAAATATTTCAGTCTACAAAAAAAGTAATTTTTTTTTTTTAAAGATTTTAAATTTCCAAAAAGAAAAATATTAAAAAATTTCACAAATTTTTTTTAACACAAAAAACATTTTTGATTAGCAAATCAACTCTATAGAGAAGAGAAGTAACAGTACAAATGTAACAGAAATTGACACAGGGAGAATATTGTGTGGTAGAATGAGAAACATTTAAAACGTTTTTTGATGTTTGAAAATTTTTGGTTTTTTCTCCCAAGATCCACAGAAAAAAATAACATGTTGGGATATTCCCCCTGGATTTTTAACGCAATGGTAAAAAACCCGGGCTGGGAAAAACTACAGAGCAGGGTTTTTCATTGGGGGTCTTTGCAATATGTACCATCAATTCTAGGCGGTATAGAAAACTTTAAAACCACTGAAAAAACCCCACAGAAAAATGTGCGGTAACATAACCCAAAAAGTTTTAAATTTTGGGTTTCGTTTCTAAAGTAAATTTTTTTTTGTTAATAATAAAATTTTTTTTCTGATTTTTATATTTTCCCCATCCCTTAAAGATTAAAAACTTACCCCCCCTACTTTTTTAAAACTTTGATATGGGTTTATTTTCCCCTCATCAAAATGTAGGTAATAGCTTGCACCACATAAGGGCCCCGAAACCCTGCAAAAAATCATACCATATTTTCATTTACTGAAATGCTATCTAAGAGTTTTCTTTTTTTTCCCCAGCCTCTGTGATTTTTTTGTTTTATAATTTTTGGTAAAATATTAGGAAAAAATCAGTAATTTTCCCCCCTTGAAAAATGGGGTTTATGTTTGATGCGATATTGGGTTTTAAATTTTTTTATATTTTTTCATTTTAAAAATTTAATTTTAGATGATATAAGTTTAGTTAATTTTTTTTTTGGGGATACCCTTTTTTTTATTTTTTGGGTAATTAAAAAAATTAATATTAAAATTTTATATTAATTTTTTTTTTATTTGTTTTGACAATTATCGTAATTTATTTTTCATTACTTTAGTGGTATAAGTTGAGAAATATATATTTATGTTTTTGCCCTATTTGTAATTCTAATACGTCTATGACAACTTTGGCCTCAGTCAGACCACTTTTTTAAATTTGGGCTGGGGGTGCCCGACCGTCCCTTTCGCCACTTTTTTCTTACAGATTAATAATGTTAAATTTAAAAAATTTCGAAAACTGGCGCGACACTCCTATATCTTTTTTCAAAAGTGTCCATCCAAGCGTATAGTGCACCAAGTTTGGAGGTACAACTATTCATATGTCTGTCGGACAGGGCTACAACAATTTTTTGGGCTCAAAATCCACAGAAAAAAAGGTGGGCACCCAAATTCTTCCCTGTCGCCCTTAGTGCCCCCAACTTGCCCGCAATGATGATTCCGCACCTTAGGGAAAAAATGTATGAAAACGGGCCCAGGTTTTAAAAAACCCCCCCCCACTTTTATCCCAACAACCAAACCAAAGTGCCCTTTTATTTCATATAGTGCTCTTAAAAAAAGGAGGGGCACCCCTGAAATTTGGGTTGCTATGGGCAAAAAAAATGAGTTTTTGGGCCTAGAAAGAAATTTTATACATTGGCCCTTAATGGGCCCGTTGAAAAGTTTGGGCAGGGTGTAAAGCTAACTGATCCAGCTCCTATGTCAGCAGCCAATTGTACTTCTGAGGAGGCCAAATCTGACGAGATTGACAAGAGGAAGAAGAAAAACTTTTCAGAAACTGAATGTAAAAATTTTGTTTTAGAAGGTTTAAAGAAATTTGCTTATTAAATTTAAAAGGAACCTGGGCATTTTGGGTTTGGGTTTGCATAGGTAAATGTAGGATACAATACAGTGCAGGGATATCAGCTCTGTAATGTATAATTTGATGTAAATACCCCTACCGGCCAAATTTATTAGGTTAAAACCCCGTCCAACCCGCTCGTTTTAAAACTTTTAAATTTTTAATCAGCCAATCACATGGCGGCAAATCGGGGCTTTTTGGCATGTAAGGGCATGGTCGACAATTTTCCTGCAATTTAAACCGAACATCAGTATGGGGAAAAAAAGGTGATTTGAAATGCCTTTGAAGTGGGATGGTTTTTTTGGGCCAAAGGGTGGGCCCGGGGTATTTCAGAAAAAAATGCTGATCTCCTTTTTGGGAAATTTTTTTTTACGCACAACCCTCTCTAGGGTTTCAGAGAAAAAGGTCCAAAAAAGAAAAAAAATCCATTGGGGCGGCAGTCCTGTGGGCGGAAAAAGCCCTTTTTTAATGCCCGAGGGGCACAGGAGATTTTGGGCAAAACTGGTTTTTGAGCTGATAGAAAGGCAAAAATTTATCAAATAGCCACCCGTTACAACCAAGGTAGGCCCGAAGAGCATCTCTTAAAAGCACAGAAAAGGGGGAACTTTGAGGGGGGGGGGGAGATGGGTTACAGCAAAAGAAGACCAACCCCGGGGGCCACCTTTCAGTAAGAACAGGAAACGAGGGTCCCCCCTTTGCCCAAGCTCATCGAAATTGGAAAATTTGAAGATGGGAAAAAAAATTTCCCTGGTCTGTGAGTCTCGATTTTGCTGGACATTCGGTGGAAAGGGTCAGAATTTGGCGTCAACAACTGAAAAGGGATCCCCCCTGCCTTGTTTTTAGGGTTTCGCTGGTGGTGGTGGTGTAGGGTGTGGGGAAATTTTTTTGGCCTCTTTGGGCCCCTTGGTCCAATTGAGCATCGTTGAAAAACCCCTTGGGGAAATCATCCCACGAAGAATTGAGGCAGTTCTAAAGGCAAAAGGGGCCCCAACCGTTCTGCATGGTGTCCAAATAAGTGGCCAGTGAGTGTACATGTTGAGTTAATGTTTAAAATGGCCTAAATATCTGTGCAAATTAACAACAAACTCCTGCTTACCCCGTCCTCATAAAAGGTGTGACATTTTTCCCTAAACACATTGCCCTACATTTACCCAAACTGTCAACTTTACAAAAAGACATCTGAGTCTGAGCCAAAAAAATTAAGTTCAATACAGACAGCAGTTTTGGGGGGATTTGCCCCTCCAGTGAGTGTTGAACTTACTGGGGTTGGTTGGGTGGAGTTTAAGAGTGGGGTTTGAATGGAAAAAAAACTCTCTTTGAGGAGGAAAACCCAAAAAATTAGTCAGGTGAGGTTTACTTGCCATTAAAAAAAAAAAAAAACCTCACGACTGTTTTGTATAAAGCAAAGGCTTTTGGGAAAAGAGCCCAGGAGCTCCCGCGCACTCTATTGGATGTGTTTTCCTCAGTTACATATAGTTTTTAGGAGCTAGCAATTGAAAGGGATTTGAGCCAAACAGTTAAGCAACTACAGACAGTGTTTGGGGTATTTTTCCCTTTTCGGTGCTGTGTAGAAAATTACTGGTTGGGGGGGTGAGAGGATTGTAGTTTTTTTCAAGGAGGGTCTCTCCCTCTGTACCGTTATTAGTCTTTATCGTCACCTTTTTTTGTTTGATATATGTTTTGTATGTAACCCCCTCTTGAATGTAGGCACCCGGGAAAAATAATGGCACTTTAAAATAAATAATAATAATAATTTTGTTTCAAATATTTCGACAGACAACATTAGAGCCAATTTTGATATTGAAACAGCATCGCTTTTGTGATTTTTCTTTATTTGATTTTGTTTTTCGGGCAACTTGACAACCCAAGGGGGCCCAAAACGCGTTGTGAATGTGGCAACTCTTTTTTTTTTGGAAAAAAAAAATTCATATTAAAAATTTTAAAAGGAAAAAAAAAATTTGCCTCACATATTGATTTTTTTTTAATGACTAAGAAACTTTGGTGAAAATTAAAAAGGGATGGTTACAATGGTCTGCCCTGGTGTATGAAGGGATTGTTATGTTCAGCTTAAGGTAAAGGATAAGAAGAAGGCGCATCAAAGTTCATTTTTAAATCTATTTTTCAGTGTATAATGCTCCTGACTCTATAAAAAATGTTTTTTGTACTCACCCCGGTTTTGTCAAAAGTTTGACGTGATTAAACCGGGGGGTTTTTTGGGGCGCATTAGTAATGTGCCAAACATACATTATTAATGGGCCCAAAAGTGTATTTGGATATAGCAATAGCGGAAAACCACGGGGAAGGGTAGGGGAACTTTTTGGGGCAACATGCAAAAATCACTACCATAGTTTTTTATGCCCTGCCCGGGATGTTCAAAACACCTTCTTTTTATTTCTGAAACTGGGGTTATGTGTTTTTTAATAACTGTTTAATACACTCTAACTCCGTAAAGGATTGAAAAAGGGGATAGGGGAAGATGCAGTTTTGGTTTTAAATTTAATTTAAATTTTATATGTTTTAAATTTTTTTAAATTCATTTTAATTTTTTTAAAATTTTAAAATACATTTTAAAGGGTTTAATTTTATTTTTTTATGATATCATTTTAATTTTTATTATTTATATTTTTTATGAAATTTATATAATTTCATTTTTATATATTTTTCATAATGATTATAAATTACTTTTTATTATTTTACTGGTTTAAGTTGAGAAATAAGGGACATTTTTTGCCCTAATATCAAATCTATTTCCACTCAGGCAGACTACATGAAAATATGCCCCCAGAACCACCCACATTTTTAGTGCATTACAAAGTTCGAGTCGGGTTTCCCTTTTAATTTTGGCAAACATTAGTTTGGGCATCCATTACGGCCAAATTTTGGCAAAACCCCTCACCTTTGGTGCATTTTACACCAAAAAAGGGCCAAAAAACCCCTTCACGCATGTCGCCCTAAATTTTACACTTTCTAATTCACATAGAAACACGAGTAATGGTAAGACACTTTCCCTGTTTATGCCAAAAAAAAGGCTGGTCTGACAGAAAAAAAAGCAAACATTTGATAAAAAGTGTCTAAGTTTCCCAAAAACGGAAATTTGTCACTTTTGGGGGGGGGGAAAAAGGAAGTATGGCGCAAGCTTTTGTTCTTTCTTGCGTACCTCAATCATAATTGTGGAGGCTGAATGTTGCATCATGCTGCACCAGGCTTGCGATATTTTCTGGCGCAGCACCATGCCACTTTTCTGGATAAACTAAATTAGTACATGTGGCCACTGTATCAGATATGTAATAGCTTTAATTTTGGATTAAAAGCCCTTTTTTTTAAAATTTTCCCAATTCCAAAAAATTTTGGTTTTTAAAATTTTTTTATTTTATCATGGGTTAAAAATTTATCGGGGCAAATGTTCCCTTTCTTGGAAAACAAGATTTATGTTGGAAACTGGTAGCTGAAGGTAAGAAATAATACAAAAGAAGGAAATCCATTACAATTCAATAACTTAAATGCTTCCATACAGAGTGCATTATTCAACAAATCACATTAGTCCCATGTGTACTCCTAAATGTTGATTGCAATGCAAAAGCTTTATTACTGCTAGGAATGGTTAATGAAGAAGAAAACACTAAGGGGAATGACAGTAAATGAAAATCTGCTGCCGCTTACTGTTTAGCCATTTAAGGGGAAAACCCCGCAAAAGGGGAAACCCGGGTGAACCATGGGTTTTTTAAGATGCATCATTTTTGTGGCATTAAAATACTTTAGCCCTTAGTTATCAAAACTAACAGTAAAGGTACACTATGCGCCCCAAAAACGCCAGGGGTTTGGAAAACCCCCACGTAGTTCTTTAAACTTGGGGGGGCAGCCTCATAGGGGGGGGCCCTTCATTGTTAGGGGGGCACGTATTTTAGCACTAACAATTGGGGGAAAGCATTCTCTCCCCCTTTTTACAAAAAAGATCGTATTGTACCATGGGGGTGGTGGGGGCGCGGTACAATACGGGTGAGAGCCTTTTTTTTTGAATTTTCTGTTTAATTTCGGCGTGCATTTTTTCCCTATATAAGGCACCCAAAGCGTGGCAAAATACCCTGGCGAAATGCACGCAAAAAAAGCCCGGGGAAAATAACCCAAGGGTGTCGTTGTTGCCTACAGTGACCAATTTTTCAGATTTAATTTTTTTAAGAGCAGTTTCAAAAATAAAGCTGGCTTCTGATTGGTTGCTATGTCTGTGCAATAAAGAGTTTTACTGTTAGACAGTTTTGATAAATGTGACCCCTTGTTTTTAATGATGCATTCATTTTAAATGCAAATTAGTGGCTTATAAAACAAACCTGCCAAGTATCCTTCTAGATGCCAAATATGTAAATGGTCAAGACTCTAAGGGTATGTTTTACACGCATATTTGCCCGGGCATACTTTTGCATGTTTAATTTTTTTTTTACTGCAATATGCCTAAAATCGGCTCGCAAAAATTTGGGAAAATCAAAGAATTTTTTAGTGTATGATTTTCAGAGGATTTTCCCCCGGGGGTGAAAACCAAAGGGGAAAATGAACGTCAAATTTGGGGGCTGTGGGAAAAAAACCTGTGGTCGGATTTTACTTTCGGCAGGGTGGCGTTTTAGCGTGTTTAACAAACCCTTACTGCTTGAAGAGGGTTTTCTTTCTTTGAACAATCCCCCCCTTGTTGGGAAGGGGTTTTCTGATAATAGGTTGATTACAAAGTAACCCCCCCTTGGGGCCCCTAAACCCGTAAGTGTATATTGTTTGGGCAAATTGGAAAACCAAGTGTTTTAAAATTTTTTGCAGTGGGCCCCATGGTTTGGGTATTAAGGGGATTATTTCCCCTTTCCAATTCAAATCAATTGTTTGTCTGTATAATGTAGGACCGGACAGTTCCTTCAGAGTGAGACATGCTTTTTGCATTCACTATCTACCCTGTCTTAAAGAAGAAAAGGGGTGAACAAAAAACCCCCCCCCTATGAACATTGGGGGGAATGTATGTAAACTTTGCACCTAAAAAAATGTTGAAGCCCCCTTTAAAAAATGTTAAAGAACAGTTTTATCCAAAATGTACGCCAAACACCGTGCTTTTAAGTGTGTCAAAGATATGCTATGAGAAAAAGATGCGCCAAAGATATGCTATGCGACAAAGATGTGATATGCGCCAAAAATTGGGATTGGTGGGAGTAGAGATGGGGGGGGAAATTGGTTTTTTAACGAAGTGGGGGGAAATTTTTTGTTTTGGAATTTTTAGGAAAACTTTGGTTTTTTGAACAAAAATACGAAGTTTGGGTACTTCGGGTGAAGAAGGGGTGCTTTTTTATTGAAAAAAGGCTGCGAAAAACATGGGGTTAAATGGGGCCAAAACACTCTTTGGGGGGAAGAAGGGCTTTTGCCCGCCCTTTCATGTGCAAGGGGGTGAAGCCAATCGGGGACCCGGGGGGATTTTTGTGACGTCACCGCACTTTTTTAAATTCCCGGGGCGCGACGTGGGGGGCTCCAAATCCCTTTTTTATGTTTCTGATCAGGGGAAAGGGCTGGCGGGGATTGTGATGCACTTAAAGAAGAAAGGGTTTTTTTACAGCAATTTTTTGGGGTGTCTCCAGCCCCCTGCCCCAGGCTGCCCCTTAATTTTTCTATTTTGGGGTTTTTTTTGGGGGTTTTTGGGTCTGAAGTCCAGTTTTGCGTTTTAAATGCAGCTGCTTTTCTTTTAAGGTTTTTGGCCACAGCAAAATTGGGAAAAAATTTCCCGGGGGGTTTTAAGCCCAGTTTTTGTTGTATTCAATTAAAAAAAAGGTTTTTTACAATACAAAAAACCACTTCAAATTTTTTTTTTCCCGCTCAATTCTTTTGCGCAATTTACATCCCGGGGTTTTTTAAGCGTTGTTTTCTGTGGGTGTGGGGACTCAAAAAAACCTTTTTTTTCCCCCGCCCCCCAAAATTAAAATTTTCCTGTACCATAATTTTAAAAGGTTTTTTCTGCTGCTTGGGGGTGTCTCAAGAAACGGTTTTTTTTTCAAACCCCAAAAATTACAAAATTTTTTTGTACCAAATTCACAACAAAGGTTAATTTTAAAATTTTTTTTTTTTGTTGTGTAGCATAGAAAAACACGGAATTGTAAAAACGTAAAAGTAGTAGTTTGGGGCCCGTCAATTTTTTTTGCGCAATTTTCATCCGGGGTTAATTAAGCGTTTTTTCTGTGCTTTTTGGGGATCCAAGAAAAACCCTTTTTTCACCGCCCAAAAATTAAAATTTTCCTTTTTACCCTAAAATTTACAAGCAAAGGTTAAATTTCAAATTTTTTTTTTTTTGTTTGTAGAAATAAAAACACGCAAATTTTTAACACGCTACAAAACTAGTAGTTTGTGGCTTCTCAATTTTTTTTGCGCAATTTAATCCTGGGGGTTAAATTTAAACGTTGTTTTTCTGCTGTGGTGCAAAAAAAAAAACCGTCTTTTTCACCGCTCCCTTTAAAATTTAAAATTTTTCCTGTACCATAATTCAAAAGCAAAAGGGTTTAATTTTAAAAATTTTTTTTATTTTGTTTTTAGCATAAAAAAAACACGCAATTGTAACACGCCCAAAAAGAGGGGAGGGGTTTTTGTTAAAAATTTTTTTTGGGAATTTAATTCCGGGGTTAAAATTAAACATTGTTCTGTGCTGTGGTGACCCCAAAAAATCCCGTCCTTTTTCACACCAAAAAATTTCAATTTTTCCTTTGGGAAACCCCTAATTCCAAGCGGGAAAGGGTTTTAAATTTCAATTTTTTTCTTTTTGTGTTGCGGGTTTGAAAACACGCAATTGTTTAACCCCACTTTCAAAAATTGTAGTTTTTGGCTGCCCCAATTCTTTTGCGAATTTACTTTCCGGGGTTAATTTTAAACGTTGTTTGTGCTGTGGTGACTCCCAAAGGGAAAACCCTCTTTTTTTACCGCCAAATTTTCAATTTTCCTGTTCCATAATTCACAAAACAAAGGTTAATTACAATTTTTTTTTGTTGGGGTAGGTAGAAAAAAACGCAATTGTAAACACTACAAAACTAGTAGTTTTGGGCCCGTCAATTTTTTGCCCCAAAATTTTCATCCAAAGGGGTTTTAAAAAAGCAGTGTTTTTCCCGCTGGGGGTGACAAAAATAAACCGTCTTTTTTCACCGCCCAAAAAAATTTCATTTTTTTCCTTTTACCTAATTCCAAGCAAAAAGGTTTAAAAAAAAATTTTTTTTTCCCTTTTTGTGTTTGGTTTGAAAAACCCCGCAATTGTTTAAAACGCTACAAAATTTGTTGTTTGTTTGGGGCTCAATTTTTTTTGCGGGAAATTTTCTCCCGGGGTTAATTTAAAGGGGTTTTTCTGTGGCGTGGTGACTCAAGGGAAAACCCTCTTTTTCAACCCCCAAAAAATCTAAATTTTTTTGGGACCATAATTCCAAAGCGGAAAGGGTTTAAATTAAAATTTTTTCCCCTTTTTTTGTTTTTAGCGTAGAAAAAAAACGCAATTGTAAAAACGCTAAAGCTTGTTTTTTTTTTGGCTGCTCCAAATTTTTTTGCGCAATTTACATCCAGGGGTTAATTAAACGGGTTTTTTGTGCTGTGGTGACTCCCAAGAAACCGTCCCTTTTTCACCCGGAAAAAAATTTCAATTTTCCTGTACCATTTTTCACAAGCAAAGGGTTTTAAATTTCAATTTTTTTTTCTTTTTTGTTTTAGCGTAGAAAAACCCCCGCCCAAATTTTAAAACACCAAAGCTTTTTTTTGTTTTTGGTTGCTCAATTCTTTTGGGGCAAATTTACTTCCCGGGGTTTAAATTTAAAAATTTTTTTTTGCTGTGGGGACAAAAAAAACCGCTTTTTCACCGCCAAAAATTCTTTTTCCTGTACAATAATTCACAGCAAAGGTTAATTTAAAATTTTTTTCTTGTTTTTGGGGGGGTTTTGGGAAAAACGGGAATTTTTAAACCCCTACAAAGCTAGTAGTTTGTGGTGCTCAATTTTTTTTGCGCAATTTTCATCCGGGGTTAATTTAAGCGTTGTTCTGCTGCGGGGGTTGGGGCTTTCATGAAACCCCTCTTTTTCACCGCCAAAAAATTTTTTTTTTCCTTTTTCCCTAATTTAAAACAAAGGTTAATTACAATTTTTTTTCTTGTTGTGTAGCGTTAGAAAACACGCAATTGTAACTCACGCTACAAAGCTAGTAGTTTGTGGGTGCTCAATTCTTTTGCGCAACTTTACATCCAGAGGTTAATTAAACGTTGTTCTGCTGCTGTGGTGACTGCATGTAAACCGTCATTTTTCACAGCCAAAAATTTACAATATTTCCATTGTACCATAATTCACAATCAAAGGGTTAATTAAAATTTTTTCTCTTGTTCTAGTAGTCTGTGTAGAAAAAACGCAATTGTAAAACCACGATCACAATGCTAATAGTTTGTGGGCTGCCTCAATTCTTTTGCGCAATTTACATCCAGGGGGATTAATTAAGCGTTGTTCATGCAAGCGGGTGGGACGTGGAGGTGTGTAGTGAAACGTCTTTTCAACCGCAAAAATTACATTTTTTCCTTGTACCATAATTCACAATACAAGGTTAATATACAATTTTCTCTTGATGTGGTAGCGTAGAGGAAACACGCATTGTACACGATTACAGAAGCTAAGTAGTTTGTGGTGCTCATTTCTTTTGCGCGCAATTTACATCAGGGGTTATTTAATCGTTGTTATTCTGTTGTGGTGACTCAAGGAAACCGTCTTTTTCACCGGCAAAAAATACAATTTTCTGTGCCTATTCACAAGCGAAGGTTATTTTACAATTTTTTCTTCTTGTTGTGTAGCGTAGGAAAACACGCCATTGTAAAACGCTACAAGCTCGGTAGTTTGTGGTTTGCTCAATTGGTTGGCCGTAATTTACGTCAAGGGGTTAATTAAGCGTTGTAGTCTGCAGTTGTTGATCGTAAAAGAATACTTTGTTTTTCACCGGCCCTCACAGAAAGAAATTCTGATAGACCCATTGATTGCTATATTTCGAAGATTAAATTAAGCCTATGTTTTTGTGCGTTTTATATTCGCAGTAGAATGACACAGAGTATTTTAAACGGCGCAACATACAATGTCAAAATTTTTCTGCCCTTTTGTGGAGCGCAATTTATATCCAAGGCGTTACAAAAGCTTCTTGTGGGTTCATTTGGAGTCAATTTCAGGGTGATATTTATTCATATACAGTTACTTCATCAAACAGTGTATGTAATTCTTCTTGACTAACAGTGATGTTCGACAGACAAGAGAGATGGGTGGAAGGCTCTTCACCTGCGGTGTGGCAGAGGCAGAGGGGGCACAAACATTCCAGGCCCAGGTGCAGCACAGCATAGGGGACGTCGCTGCAGGGGTCCACTCGGTGTGCCACAACTGTGATCTGTCATCTAGTTGTCAGCAACACCAATGGTTCTTTGATTTGGTTGACTAGGTCTTCCACTTCATCCCAGGATTGACATCTGACAACCCCAGCCAAGAGTCGGTTGGGAACGTCAGACACCAACGACCTTAGTGGGAGGTCCACGGGAGCGGGGTCAGGCGCCCTCACCATCGGTTCCATCAGCCAGAGATCTACTTTGTGGTCTTGGGCTCAAGCGCACTATATAGCGAGGATATGAACTATTTGGAGGTGTGCAGTCAGCAGCTACTTGGATGCGAAAAGAATTGGGGCCAATTTTCCCCTGCTTCTTGCAGTAGGCGGGCTCAAAGTTATAGATGTTGCAGTGCATGGAGGAGGTTCATGTTGTGAGGGGGTCTAACCTCCTGCTATACCAAAGACCGGGTGATTGAGGACAGCAGTGACGTTGAAACACAAATAGATGAGGAGATATAGCCGACTGCACTTGGGAGCCGGGTTGTGGCAAGGGCCTTCATCATTCGTCAGGAGAAGAGGGCGTCGCTTGCGCGTTTCAGGCAGGGCGCAGCCAGAAGTGGGTCGTGTGGCCGTGAGAGTCAGAAGTGATAGCAGCAGTGTGAGGTCAGGAGCCAAGCGGCCACGGGGGTTAAAAAAAAGCCGCTTTGCAATCCAGAAGAGTAGCTGGCACTGGGTAAGCTCAGCGAGGGCAAGCGGGTGGCAGTAGTCATCAGTGCGGAAAGTTTTTGGCGGTAAAATCAGATACTCATCGGTGTGGCAGTTCTTTGCTAAGAGGACCTGAGGAGCCGATTATGGGGATGTGTGAATCTGGTGGCAGAAAGTGATGCGTGGCCAGGGAAGCTATCGTTGGCACCCACGGCCCTGACGGTCTACACAGATGCTAAGTGTACACCATCGGTGGCTGGGAGAACGTGGCTCAGATGTGGTGGTCAACCTGCGCCACACAGCAGCATCTACGTGCAGCAGCAGCAGCGCACCAAGTGCGCACTGCATGCCATTGCAGCCAGTCAAGGGCTCCACCACCTCTGCAGAAGGGAAGCTGTTTCTCTTTGACTTATCTCCGGTCCAGCATTGCTCCTGCTCCTTCGCTACTCATGGAGCCAGCAGTCGTTCATTGCGTCTCCAACCATCCTAAGGTGCAGAAGCTGACTCGTACTTACTCCTGTCCAAGTTGTTGGTGCTGCAGTCTACTTTCCAAATGGTTGGACCTTCTGAACCGTTCAGAGAAACTAATGGCTTGTGCGAGCCGGAGATGGAGAATTCCAAGTGTAATTTTCTTTGTTCAAAAGGCGGAGTACGCAGCACTTTCATAAATATGTAGAACAAAAGTGTGGGTACAAGTCCTTGGCTTATCGAGTTTTTTCCAAGGTGTCTCGGCAGTGCGGACGTCTGGAAGATGTAACTCTACGGTATGGGACAAGTACATGTCCTTTTCGGCCCACTGGGTGAATGTGATCCGGCCAAGGCACACCAACAAATTTGGAAGGAGACGCGCTTTCTCCTCCTCGTTGTCAAACTGCGGACTCCATGCGCCAATGTCCGCCTCCTCCTCCTCCACCACACCGACCATCTCAGCCTCACGCAAGTCCCTGCTCCATCATATCCTCTGTGTAGGGCACAGCGGTGGTCAACGCATGTTCTACACCTGGCTTCCCTTGGCTAATAAAGTCACACCAGGGAAAGGCATCTGCTCCCGCGTATGCGAATGAATATTATGATGTGTGGCTTTTCCGCGCAGACGCTGCAAATCGGAACCATGGTGACGGACATTGGGACGGAACACATGGTGTCCCGCGCTGACCGAGGTGGGTTGGTCCATGCGCCCTTGCATGGCGCACGTGTTCTTTCTGGTTCGTGATAATCGGTTCTGAAGGTCTTCCACCGATCTTCAGAAGATTCTGGTAAATGGCCAGGAAACTGTGCATGCACTTCATCATTGCTACAAAGCCTAGGATACACCTCTCGAGTTGCGTTGCGGTCCAGATAGGCCTCCCCAAAACACCCTCGGATATGCGGATGCTTTCACACCCGTTGGAATTCCAGCCTGCACATGTTGGATCCGACCTTGTAATGAACATGAGAAAGGCCATTAACGATTTTTTGATGATCAGGCTGACCGGAGTACTTCCTGGTAACTTTGATGTCAGCAGTTCGCAGCTCATGAGTGACACATTGCCGTTTGTTGAGGCCATTCGAGGAGGCCACATTATTTGTCAGTGCCAGGACTATCAGGGATGGAATACGTCATTCCACTGCTTCAATGTCCTGGAACAGATGCTGAAAAATCTGTATGGGCAGGGGATGGATGAATGTGGCGACTACATCTCGCGGCCACTATGAGTCCGGTGGGGACTGAATGGAGGAGGAGGGAGGAGGGACAATTGAGCAGGAGCATTGTTGGAGAAAAAATTGGTGGATTTTCTACCCAGGTGGAGAAGAGAGGAGGAGCAGGAGCAGCTGGGAGAGGTAGATGGAGTAGATGAAGGACGAGGCCAGATGACACGCAAGCACCGTGGCAGTATACAGTGGTGATGGAGGCTGGGAGCCCCTCGGGAGTCACTATGGGAGATGCCTGGCAGCATGCTTGATTTGCATGGCTAGTGACAGTCCGCATAGTCAGACATCGGCCATGAGAGAGGGATGAATTCTGGCTCTTCACCCTATTGACCCTCGGTACCGGTTCCAAAAATGGGAGCCTTTTTACCAGCTTTGAGAGGGAGGTGATGGACAAACTCAAATAACTTTAGAGGTAATCCTCCGTAGTCAGTTGGCCGCTGCCTATGTGTGGCATTCGTCATCCGTCTGACACGCGTCGGACTAGGGGGTTCTTCAGCGCTTCAGTACTAACAGGAGCGCGGCTGCTGGGGGGAAGGTGGCGGGGGGGGGTTAGGAGCAGTACCAACTCCATCAGCAGCAACCTAAGTTCTGACAGTCCACTGATGAGCAGCTTCCTTCACAAGGCTAGTGAGGAGGGCAGTCGCCAGCAGCAGCAGCTAGCAGGTCCTGGAAGCAAACCATGAACCAACAGGTGGTGGTTACTTGGGACGTCAGCACTCTGCCACCCCAGTTAGAAGATCCGCTGGAATTCACTGGGACAGCCAAACTGGATGTGTGGAGCAGCTTGCGAGTTTGCGCCGTGGAGATTAGCTATTCTGTCCGGCCAGTTAGTGTGGCATAGTGTGGGCTGTTCAGTGCGGCGGGGGGGGGGGGGCCATCGTTACCCAAGGAGAACCGCTTGTCATGGGAAATATGGATTCGACGTTGACTTGTCAAGATGAATCAGCGTGGTGCCGGCCAGGAATTTCCATCACACCAATGCCTTAGGCGTCTAGACTACATCATCCCATGACTGCCTCACCAAAACTAGTGAGAAATGTCTCATGGGTTCATAAACTACCTGCCTCAGCCACTAATCTGATGCGCCCCACCGCCTGATGCCACACATCTGCTGACTGGTTTCCATCTGCCAACCAGCCCATCTTTACCAGGGATTTGGTATTGCCACCCACCTCCACACTCTGTCATTGTCGCACTCTCTGACTCATGCTGCATGCCGCGTCACCTCCACTCTCTATCAGTTGTGCAATCTCTGTGGCCTAACTCCAGTTTTCGCCACACTCCGCAGAATGTCATTGTGCATCGGTCTGACCTCATGCTGCTGGCTGTGGCTGCTGCCGTGAACCTCACTCTGTGTCTCATTGTACCTAACTCTGTGGCCCTTCTCCAGTTTTTAGGCACTCCAAATGTTCATAGTGCCACTGTCTGAGAGGCCTCTGCTGCTTGCCTTAGTTAGGTGCTGCCGTGACCTACACCAGACTGTATTGTGCCAGCTGGTTCTGACCTGTCATGCTGTGTGTGGCTGATTTGCCGTGGACCTACACTCAGCTGTGTCATTTGTCCCATCTGTGCCTATTCCTGTTTTTTGCACCTCCGAATGTCATTGTGCCACTTGTCTGACCTCATGCTGCTGTGTGGCTTTAAAGGGCCCTGACCTACACACTTGTTAAATTTTCCCACTCTGTGGCCTATTCCTGTTTTTTTTCCCCCTCCAGATGTCCCTTGTGCCACTGTCTGATCTTTCTGCTGCTTGGCTGGTGCCGGGGAAACCCACACCGTCATTGTGCCCCCTGTTGACCTCATGCTGTGTGTGGCTGATCCGTGAACCCACACACTTTTGGGCAAATTTTGCCAATGTCTGCCTATGCTGTGGGTGTGGCTGTTGGGTTTTTGACCTACACATGTCATTGTGCCACTGTCTTACCTTTATGTGCTGTTGGGGGTGATGCCGTGACCTACACCCCCTTCCCCCGTTCCCCCTTTTTTGGGCCCCCCCCCCCGTCTGCCTCAATTTCTTTCTGCTGTGGTGCTGCCCTGCCTTCACACTGTGTCATTGTGCCAATCTGTGCCTTTCCTGTTTTTTCCCCCTCTAGAATTTTTCATTGTGCCAAGGGTTGACCTCTTTTGCCCGTGCTGTTGATGCGGGCAACTCCCACTGTGTCATTGTGCCATCTTTGGGCCCACTCCCTTTTTTTCCACCTCCAGAAAGTCATTTTGCCACTCTTTGACCCCATGCTGCTGTGGCTGCCGTCATCACCTCCACACTCTGTCACTGATGTTGCCACCTGAGCCCTCAGCTTGTTTTTTTCCAGTTGTCGCTGCCATGACTTTATCAGGCTACATTTCCCCCTTCAGTTTTTTGGTCAGTTTTGCCCTCTTAAGTGCCCAGGGAATTTTAGAGTGAAGCGATTCTAAGAGTGGCGGCAGGCATCTGCGTGTCATACTCAAACACAACATTGTATGAAGACCAAACCAAGCTCCCTCTGCATATTTAAGCATGGCACAGCGTTCTACAGCACTCTGCCAGCTCTGTGCACCTGGAAATAGCTGTTTTTTAACATGATTCATCCCGAGGTAATTCGGAACGAAGTTATTTTTTGCCGAGAAATTCGGCGAAGTGAACGAACCGAATTTCGGAAAATTCGCCCATCTCTAGCTGTGAGCCAAAGAGATGCTATGATCAAAAAATGTACTATGCTATGCAAGGTATACCACAAGGCAGATTTATGAACCCCCATACGACACATTCAGACATACTGTCGAATTCTACACTCCTCTATATAGATCTAGAACTGGCGTGTCGGCGCTAAATTTCACACATGTCGCCCTTCGAGTGTGTTCACACGGCAAAGACCAAGGGGGCAGATTTTTCCGCGGTTTGCGGATTCAAGCCGTCCCCCTTCACACCCACATGTTCATATTCTGCCCAAAAACCGTGCAAAAGAATGAACATGTTCTAATTTTTCCGTTACGCTGGTGGTGTCAAAAAATGATCTACGGAAAATACGTTCAGTGGGGTCTGCTGCACGGATTTTCTATTAAAGTCTATGGGGGAGCATTGCATTTTGTTTTCCAGATGGTTTCGAAAACCGCAAACCATCTTAAAAACCAACCAAAATACCATGGCGGGGGGACAAGCCCTTAGAATTTTACAATAGGGTGTATGAAAATGAACTTTTTTGAAACTGTAGAACCCCCTTAGTAGAGACCTCTCTCCAGAATGGTCCCTTTAACAGTATTGAGTCATCACATACATGTGTAAATAAAACTAATGCACCCAAAACGTACCCCCCTTGAAGAAGCGTCAGCAAAACACGCATCGGAGCAGCACAGGGGTCTAGTTGTCACTATTCATTGTATCACCAGACACTTTTTATGGTATAACATCTTTTTCATTGTTTTGCTATACATATTTTGAATACTATTTATCCATATTTTGATTTTTTTGTGTCTGGATTAGTTTTTGCATGATTCATTATTTATTTTACAAAGTGATCCTAGACCCCTGTGTTTGTTTTTCTTGTTTTATCTTGATAATGGCATTTTCTTGGGTATTGTTTGATTTGTATGTTGCAGCATGTTTACATTTTTTATATTGAATAAAGTTTTTCTATGATCATTATATATTGGTCTTTCCCTTTTTTTTTGGTTGGTAGTTTTGATATGTTGGGTTTTCCAAGCTCTTATTTATTATTTTTTTCACTATCCCGGATATTATTGTTTATAGGGTTTTCTTTATTTTTTAGTAAGAAATTAGTAAAAGAAACTATGAGTGATCCCCTTTAGACCTAATGGGTCATTAGTTTATCAGCTGCATACATTTTATATAATATTTTTATCTCATGTTTATATAAGTGAGAACAAACAGATAAAGGGAAATGTTATGCAAGTCCAGTGGGCATTCATATGAGAACATCCCTAAGCAATAAGTCTCGGTGATTGTCTTGACACAAGTTGCAAGTTAGAAAGTTTCAAAACCAAAATCTCAATTTATTATTTTGGTTCTCCAAAAAATTATCGCTTCCAAAAAGATTTTCAGTGTTTTGGAACCGAGTACCAGCTGAAAAATGCAGCCGAGGCAACATTCTCATGACCCAGAATATGAAGTCAACTGAATTCATAGATTACTGTGTGTTCCCATTAGTGTGTGTACATGCATTCATTTATTAACTGCAATGTCAGGGTTTGATGAATTTTTAGATCATGAAATCAAAACATTAATTTTTCGTAGCCTACAAAATAAAAACTGAATCCAATTTAGCGTTGTAACTGAAGTGCTGGATAAAATTATTACATAAGCATTACATCTCGGGCTGTAGAAATAAAATACTTTTTCTTAGAAAAAATAGATTTTGGAATTGAACACACATAACAAGAATAGCTAATGATATAGCAAGAAATGAGAATTACTGGTAATATTGGGACTGAAATTCAGTCAATAAGAAGGCTAAAAGATCTTAAAATATTCATGTTACACATACAATGATCAGACATAAGGAGGAGGACATGAGTAGTATTATTATTATTTATTTTATAGCATCATTAATTCTAGGGTGCTGTACAAGCCAAGGGGTTCAGGTACATAGTATAAGACAAATACAATAACACTAAGGGAGACATGTATGGAACTAGGCGGATCGAAGTGCATTTTCGCATCTATTTTTCAGTGTAAAATGCACCTGAATATACAGTGGGGAAAAATGTATTTAGTAAGCCAGCAATTGTGCAAGTTCTCCCACTTATAAAGATGAGAGAGGCCTGTAATTGACAGCATAGTTAGACCTCAACCATGAGAGACAAAATGAGAAAACAAATCCCGAAAATCACTTTGTCTGATTTGGAAAGAATTTATTTGCAAATTATGGTGGAAAACAAGTATTTGGTCAATAACAAAAGTTCATCTCAATACTTTGTTAAATATCCTTTGTTGGCAATGACAAACATTTTCAGTAAGTCTTCACAAGGTTGGCACACACTGTTGCTGGTATCTTGGCCCATTCCTCCATGCAGTGATGTTTTGGGGCTGTCGCTGGGCAACACGGACTTTCAACTCCATCCAAAGGTTTTCTATGGGTTTGAGATCTGGAGACTGGCTAGGCCACTCCAGGACCTTGAAATGCTTCTTACAAAGTCACACCTTCATTGCCCTGGTGGTGTGCTTGGGATCATTGTCATGCTGAAAGACCCAGCCACGTATCATCTTCAGTGTCTTAACTGATGCAAGAGGTTTGCACTCAAAATCTCACAATACATGGCCCCATTCATTCTTTCATGTACACGAAACAGTTGTCCTGGTCCCTTTGCAGAGAAACAGCCCCAAAGCATGATGTTCCCACCTCCATGTTTCACAGTAGGTATGGTGCTCATTGGGTGCAACTCAGCATTCTCTCTCCTCCAAACACAACAAGCTGTGTTTCTACCAAGCAATTCTACTATGGTTTCATCTGATCGTATGACATTCTCTCAGTACTCTTCTGGACCATCCAAATGCTCTCTAGCAAACTTCAGATGGGCACGGAATTGTACTGGCTTAAGCAGGGCGACACATCTATCACTGCAGGATCTGAGTCCTTGGCAGCGTAGTGTGTTACTGATGTAACTAGTGGGGTACCACAAGGGTCAGTATTGGGCCCTATCCTCTTTAACATTTTCATTAATGATCTTACACAGGGAATACACAGTAGAATATCGATCTTTGCAGACGATACTAAGCTCTGTAAAGTAATCAACACATAGAGGATAATATGTTATTACAAAGGGATCTGGATAAGTTGGAAGCCTGGGCAGGGAAATGGCAGATGAGGTTTAACACTGATAAATGCAAGGTTATGCACATGGGGAAGAGAAATCCATTACATGATTACATGTTAAATGGAAAAACACTGGGTAAAAGTGACATGGAGAAGGACTTGGGAATCCTGGTGGACAGTAAACTTAATTGTAGCAGCCAGTGTCAGGCAGCAGCAGCCAAAGCAAATAGGATCATGGGGTGCATTAAAAGGGGCATAGATGCACATGATGAGAACATTATTCTCCCATTATACAAGTCACTGGTTAGACCACACATGGAATATTGTGTACAGTTTTTGGGCACAGTGCACAGGAAAGACATTGTAGAGCTTGAACAGGTACAAAGGCGGGCAACAAAAATAATAAAAGGACTGGGTGGACTACAATACCCAGAAAGATTAGCAAGATTAGGGTTATTTAGTTTAGAGAAAAGAAGGCTTCGGGGGGACATAATAAATATGTTTAAATACATCAAAGGTCAATATAGAGATCTTCCCAAGATTTATTTATACACAGGACTGTATCTAGAACAAGGGGCTCCTCTACGTCTTGAGGAACGAAAGTTTTCTACATAAACATAGAAAGGGATTCTTTACTGTAAGAGCAGTGAGGCATATGGAATTCTCTGCCAGAGGGACTTGTCATGGTGAATTTCAATAACCGAGTTCAAAAAGGGTTTGGATGCATTTCTGGGGGTATAATATAACAAGTTATAGTGACTAGGATTCAGGAGAGGGGTCATTGATCCAGGGATTTTTCTGATTGCCAGATTGGAGTCAGGAAGGAATTTTTCCCTAAAATGAGGACAATTGGCTTCTACCTCATTGGGGGTTTTTGCCTTCCTCTGGATCAACACCTTAGCACAACAGGCTGAACTAGATGGACGACTTGTCTTTTTTTAGCCTTACAAACTATGAAACTATGAAACTATGATGGTAGCCTTTGGGAAATATATTAGTGCTAAAAAGCAACTACAAAATGAGGTATATAAGGCACTATATTAAAACAAACAGAAGTTTAATTAGGACATAACAGGAGATAAAAAGTATATGGACTACGCGTTTCTCTCTAAGCAGAGTTTTCTAATTAAAATTCTGTTTGTTTTAATAAGTAGTCTTAGTGCCTTATATACCTCATTTTGTAGTTGCTTTTTAGCACTAATATATTTCCCATATCTATACTCCGGAGCCCGTTTGCGGCGGCACAGAAGGAAGAGAGGCGGCTGCAGAGGCTACCACCTATAGGCTGGTGGTGAGTTGCACCTCCTGACTTGCGCAATATCACCAGGTTAGTGCAATACTGACCAAGAATTATTAATCTGTCCAAACACTGTGCACTAGCGGTGCTCTGTCTTGTGTTTTGTTTTTCGCTATACAGCATGATGGAAGCTTTTGTTACATTGGTCCCAACTCTCTGCAGGTTATTTACTAGGTACCCCCGTGTGGTTCTGGGATTTTTGCTCACCGTTCTTGTGATCATTTTGACCCCACGGGGTGAGATCTTGCGTGGAGCCCCAGATAGAGGGAGATTATCAGTGGTCTTGTAGGTCTTCCATTTTCTAATTGTTACTCCCACAGTTGATTTCTTCATACCAAGCTGCTTGCCTATTGCAGATTCAGTCTTCACAGCTTGGTGCAGGGCTACAATTTTGTTCCTGGCGTCCTTCAACAGCTCTTTGGTCTTCACCATAGTGGAGTTTGGAGTGTGACTGTTTGAGGTTGTGGACAGGTGTCTTTTATACTGATAAGTTCAAACAGGTGCCAATACTACAGGTAACGAGTGGAGGACAGAGGAGCCTCTTAAAGAAGAAGTTACAGATCTGTGAGAGCCAGAAATCTTGCTCGTTTATGGTGGAAAATAAGCATTTCGTCACCTACAATTTACAAATAAATTCTTTCCAAATCAGACAATGTGATTTTCGGGATTTGTTTTCTCATTTTGTCTCTCATAGTTGAGGTCTACCTATAATGTCATTTACAGGCCTTTCTCATCTTTTTAAGTGGGAGAAGTTGCACAATTGGTGGCTGACTAAATACTTTCTTTCCCCACCATATGAAACAGTTTTTTGTGCGTTCATAAATGGTGTTTAAAGTTCATCGCGCCTCGTCTGTGTGTTTGCCGCATTACGGAACTTAGACGCATCAGTAATTCCCCAAACATGTATAAAGGCTATAGATATGGAAATAAAAGAAAAGTCATTAGAATAGCATGTCAGTGAATAGAAACTATGGCACTGATCTTGCTTGATGGATCACAGGTCCCAGAAAGACCTTTGGTGTGCTGGTTCTTGCTGTATGTAGAATAAATGGTGAGAGCAAAAAAAGTACATTTTAAATTCAATGTAGTAAAAATCCGAACAACAACATCAGAGGGCTATTTAAAGTAAAATTAGTTTTAGATTCTATTTATTTTCGATACATTTTGTAAGAGATATTTTTATATTTTGGGATATTATATATGTTTATATTAATTTTATATGATAACATTTTTATTACATTTAAATAGTATAATTTTATATAGTTTTATAATTATCATAAATTACTTTTTATTATTGCACTGGTGTAAATTCAGAAATATTGGACATTTTTTTCCCTAACAGCAAATTTAGCTCCAGTCTGACCCTTCAGACTCAGGCAGACCACATTGAAATAGGTCTGCCTGTCAGAGCAGTAATGCACCTAGTTTTGCCGAACCACATTCACATATGTGTCTAATAATACGAGTGTGGTGCGACACACCTCCATAATGCCCCCAGAGCAACCCCACATGTTAGGTGCATTAAAAAGTGATAAGTCTTACAAACAATGTGCCTAACACATTCGTTTGGCGCATTAGACATCATTGCCAGCTCACTTTGGCGCATTTTAGGCCAGAAAAGGGTGAAAGACCTGATCATACATATGTCCCTTAGTAACACACTGATACAGAAAGAGAGAGGATCCTGCCTGTAAGAGCTTACAATATACAATAGTGGCAAGCAAAGCTAAAATGTAGCCTGGGTGCTGTAAAAAAAAAAAAATGACTAATTTGCTTTTTTACCACAAATCTGCAACGTTTTCAAGCTGATTGTTAATGACTCATGTTTTTACAGGTAGAACTTCTGTTTTCTGCAAACTGAACACCATTAGCAATCAATGGGAAAACTGTGCAGATTTGTGACACAACAGCATTTCAGCAATTTTACACGGTCACATCACAACTAGTCAAACTGGGGGAAATTTATCATTAGTGTCTCAAGACAGTTTTAAGTTAGACTAGATAGTCTAACAATACGCCCCTTAATGACATTTGACGTACCCATACATTATGTCTGTGAAGGAGTTTTCGCAGTTTGATGTATGTGTTCATCATGAGAGCTGGCCCCATGCTGCATCACCCACGGCTGGAGTGAGCTATCGCCGCAGCTAAAGCAAAGATAGAAGGAGGGAGCTCCTTCTGTCTTCTCTCTGTGCAGTAGCTGCGATCGCCATTGCTGTGTCCATGCCTGACAGCTCAGGAGTGTAAGATCACTGACATAATTCCCCTATGGGAAAAAGTTACAAAGTATGTGAAAAAGTAAGAAAAAAGTGAAAAAAGTTAAAACACAAACATGAAAAATAAAATAAAAACCGATACACCACCCTTTTCGCTTTACAAAAAGCCCCCAAAAAGATAAAAAATAAAGGACATATAATTAGTTTCGCCACATGGGTAACAACCTACCCCATAACTCTGTCATATTAATTAACCTGCACAGTGAATGCTGTTAAAAACCCCCCAAAAAAACACAGAATTGCGATTTGTTCATCCCGCAGCAAATAAAATGGAATAAACGCGATCAAAAACTCACATAAACACTAAATTGGTACCAAATTAAAAAATCAGTTCATCACACAAAAAAAGGCCCTTACACAGCTCTGCATATAGAAAAATAAGTTATGGCTATGAGAATATAGTGATGTGTAAATATTGTTTTATACAATAAAAACACTTTTTTATAAAGGGTATCGCCATTATTGTATTGACCAACAGAGTAAAACTAACTTGTCACATATAGTGCACAGTGGGCGCTATTAAAAATAAAAAACACAAAAAATCGGATTTAAAAGCGATCAAAAACTCATATAAATGCCGAAATTATCCCAATAAAAACGTCAACTCATCCGCAAAAGACAAGCTCTGACAAAAGCCCCGTGCGCAGAAAAATTAAAAAGTTATAGCGATGCAAAAACATATTTTCCTTTTTGAATAAAAGTGTATTATTGTATAAAAGCAGTAAAACATAAAAAATAAATACAAATTAAGTATTGCTGTAATTGTATCGACCTGCTGATTAAAGCTAGCATGTGTTCTAAACCGCATGGTGACTTGTGTAAAAAATAAATAAACACTACCAGTATTGCTGTATTGTGTTTGAAATGTCGCACAAAAACCTTAATAAAAAGTGATCAAAGCATCATATGCACCACATAATGGTACCAATAAAAACACCAACTCATCCTGCAAAAAACAGGCCCTTAACCAGCTCAAGTTTTGTCTTTCAGACTGTGAAGACATAAAAATGCTATTTTTTATAAACGCATTTCTATTGTGTAAAAGTAATACATAATAAAACTATATAAAATTGACATAATTTTGATTGTACTGACCCACATGGTAAAGTTATTATGTCATTCATAACGCACAGCAGATGCTGTAAAAATTAAGCCCAAAAAACAATGGCGGAACTGCGTGCCCCCCCCCTTATTTTCATAGCCTAAAAAAACTATGAAACACCTGTGTGCCCAAAATGCACAATACACTCCTAGATCAGATCCATGAGGGGTGTTGAATCCAAAATTGGCCGACTTCTGGAAGGTCTCATCTGTTCTGGTACTTTGGGGGCTTTGCAAATGCGACATGGCCCCACCAAAATCTGCCTTCCAATAGCCAAATAGCACTCCCTCCTTTGTATGCCCAGCTATGCCCCCAAATAGCAGTTTACACTTATATGTAAGATATTGCCAAACTTGGAAGAAATTGCGTAAATTTGTGGTTCTTTTTTCCAGGATTCCTTGTAAAAATGAAACCTTTTCAGCTAAATTTGCAGATTGTTGGAAAACAAATTTTTTTTTAATTTTCACTGCCTAACGGCAAAAAGAGTTTGTGGTACACCTATAGGGTCGATATACTCACTCCACCCTTGGATATATTCCTTAAGGGGTGTAGTTTACAATATAGGTTCTTTTAGGGAAATTTATTAAAAAATCTATGTTGAAAATTTTCTTGAAAATGTCAAACATTACTACTAAATTTCTAAGTCCACTAGTGTCGTAAAAAAAAGACCTTAATAAAACTATGCCAACCTACAGTAGAGGCTAGTTATAAACTATTTTAAATGGAATAGCTATCTGTGTTCCACACAGAAATTTTTGAAGTTTGATAATTGCTAATTTTTCCTAATTTTCACGATATTTCAATATTTTTCACAAATAAACAAGGATTGTATGGACCACATTTTTTACTAACTTGAAGCTCAATATGTCACAAGAAAACATTCTCTAAATCACATGAATAAGTAAAAATGTCACAAAGTTATTGTAATAGGATGGAAAGGATATGATTATTGTGTCTTATGTCTCTTAACTGTACTGTATCTCAGTGTGAGGGCATTTTTCATATTATACATCACTATTGGTCTATTTCTGTTCAACTGTTTGAGCTTTTGTGATCTCTGCTTTGCTGCTTAGTATTCTGCTATCCCCACAATACGCAGTGCTGATATTATACTATTCTTATGACCCCTCCCATGTATGGATAGCCACAGATAAGTCTCTTGTAATGCTGACTATACAGCTTAGAATGGAGGGAATACTATGTTTGGTTATTCTGATGCAGCTCTGACTAGCATCAAAAGCCTGGCTTTTGACAATGCTAGCTAGCTTCTGCTGGGCTCATGCTGGCGCCCAGCACCCCTTCTGTGGTCATCAGACGTGATGGGTGTACCTGAGGTACAGAGGGGCTCCCCATTTCACTGTGCATGAACTATACATCTGTAACATCTGTAACTGCTGCTAAGTATCATTTTATTTCCTTATTTATGTATTAAACCTTTCATTTTTTAAATATTCTGCTTCATTGTAATTATTTCTTTGACTGCCAATCAATCAACCGCTTACAGTTATTGTTACATAAAGTGTCACATGTCAGATTTCAAATATGGGGCTCTGTCGGAAAGGCCGAAACTGGCTGCGGCGGTAAGGGGTTAAAGCACACTTTTTTTTGTTTCTTCGGCACATTGTCAGGCTGTAATATGGCTTACTAAAGAATACTTGTAGTTATGTTTTATATTATTTCATAATCACTGGTCAAAAATGGGTAGGTGCATTATACAAGAATAATGAAGTGCCCTCCCAACAGATTAAAATAATGGTCTATTAACACTATGGTCACACAAGTTGGGGACTCAATCCAGTTGGATTTATACAGTCAGTTCTTGACATTGGTGTGTTGATAACAGCAAAAATAGGCAAGCAGAGGGAACAATAATGACACGGGCTAAATTGTGGTGACTAGATGACTGGATCAGAGAATTTCTAAAATGGTAGGTCTTGTGGGAAGATCCCAGTATGAAGGGGTTAGTACCTACCAAAAGAGATCCAAGGACAGACAATAAGTCAACTGGCAACAGAATCAAGGGTGCCAAATGTTTACAGATGGGTATCGGGAGTTAAGGCAAGCCTGTCTTGTCCAATGCTAAAGAAGAGCTCCTGTAGCACAAATTGCTTAGAAAGCCTGGGTGTGAATATAGCCATGTCAGCCCCAGCAGATGCTGTGTGACCTAGAGACATGAGAGCATTGCTCCTTTTTGTGGGGTATAACAATAGTGGAATTCTGTTCTCTGGCACTGTTATGTGGATTATCTGATACATGGCACTGTTAAGCTGCTGTTTAAGTTTCCTGTTATTTGGTGTTGGGGGCCCATCTCTTTCTATGAATTATAGTTATGCCACTTATAAAAGTATATACTGGCTATGATAGAACAGTGTCAAAACACACAGCGCAGTGCAACTTATTGCATGAAGATTTGCATAGCTAAAGCAGAGTGACCATCATGTCTCCTGTCCACTGCTGAAAATTACTGGGCACATGAGCATCACAAGTGGACCGTGGAGCAATGGAAAAACATGTCTTGGTTGAATACATCACATTTTATATTATTTCACGTGAATAGCTGGATGCATGTGTTTGTTACTTACCTGGTTTTCTAAAATATCTTAGTTTCCGGACTTAATGGTAATGTTACTCTGACACAAACCAACTATTACAAACATTAATGAAAACTTGGTATTGCCTATTATGGAAATGGCATTTCCTAAAAAAAAAAAAAAAGTGATCTCTATCAGGATAAAGTGCCCTGCCAAGCTTTATAAACTATTTAGATGTAGTTCAAGAAAGATATTTAACAAAGAGCCTCAGAGATCAATCTGATGTGCAGGAAATACAATCGGGATCCATGGAGGTCTCACCTTACAAGACTTAAAGTATATCTCCAATCAGTGTCAGACTGGGGCGCCTAAAGCCCATCAGTGGAATATTTTTCTGGGGGCCCACCAGTGGAGTAAATTCTGGGGGTACAACCTAAAGCTATTTTACATGCCTCCTATACTCTGCTTCCTGCTGTTTGCCTCTTTCTCACTGTCTTTCTGCCTTTCCCAGGGATGCAAAAGCAGCAGCTTAAAAGGAACTCCAGATCTGCCATACTCAGGGTCCACTGGGATTGTCCCTATTCCCATGTGGGTCCATGTGGCCTGCCTCCAATTATAAAAACAACTTTCCATAAACTAGCAGTACAAGGAAAAATAAGAAATGTTATCATACATTATATATTATAACAGAATAATGTTGTACCGTGTTAGCCATAAAAAGTAGTAGAAGAGTGAAGAAATCAGGCAATACCTTTTAGAGGCTATGAATATATTTGATGGTGAGCTTTCGAGACTCTCGAAAGCTCACCATCAAACATATTCAGTTAGCCTCTAAAAGGTATCGCCTGATTTCTTCACTGTTCTAATATTATAACAGAGAAATGCTTTCTCGGTCTCCTTTTCTCCACTCAGCTTGCTTATCTGTTTACACAATTATAAATCACTAAGGGAATCCATCTTCCAAATGAGAGGAGGTTCCTGCTTCACTGACAACTCAGGTTACAGCTGTCAATGCAGAGGAGAGGGGCAGGAAATATAAGTAACACACCCTTTTACATCCAAGCAGCAGAGTGGAGGAAATTAGACAGCAGTAAGGAGCAGTGAAGCTGTGAGTCCAGCACTGAGATGAGACAAAATGTTCACTATCCAGAATGCATCCAGGTAGATCCTACAAGTGATTTATTTAACTTATATGGGCAGCTGTAATCTGAGTTCTTGGTGAAGAGGAATTCTGTTAGAGACTCAAGACTGAGTGCACAGATAAGAAAGGAGGAGCGAGGGAGAACAGGAAGTTAATAAAAAAGGAATCATTTATCTCTAAAAAAAATATTTTACCACATTTATTATTTGTGCTTGTAGTGTTGATTTTTGGATGGTTGGTCATAATTGGAGGTGCACTTTAGCCCCTTACCAACATTTGACGTCATGATAGGAAGGGGTTTTCGATACATGACATACGGATATGCAATGAACATTGTACAGGATCAGAAGCAGAGCCCACATTGCACGCTGCCAATAGCTTCCATAACATCCCGGAAAGCCTTGTTAGGCCTTCAGGTTGTTTGTGACATGATCATCATGCCCGGATGTGATAATCTACAGTAATACAGTACAGTCGAGTCATATACTGCACTGTTTTAAACACCAGCAATCTAATGATTGCTGAGTGTAGTCCCATATGGGGACAAGTCAAATAAATGTTAAAAAGTGAAACAAATTTAAATAAAAAGTGAAAAAACACACATATAGCAAAACATGCATACTACCCTTTCCACACATAAAAAAGTACACATATTTGGTACCACCACATGCGTAATGACCTAGCCTATAAATCTGTCACATTATTTAACCAGCACAGTGACAAGAATGGCAGAATAGCAATTTTTGTTCATCCCGCTGACTGAAAGGCACTCAAAAAGTCATCACCCAAAAAACAAGCCTTTATTGAGCTCTGTATGCAGCAAAATAAAAGGTTGTTTAAAACACATTTCTATTTAAAATCTGCACAACATAAATAAATTTGGAAACTTCACCTCCATTTTGCTTAATTTCTGTGAAACACCTAGATGGTTAACAAACTTCCTAAACACCGTTTTTGAACACCTTAAGGGGTGCACTGTTTGGCCTGGGACTTAAAGGAGTTGTCTCATTACGAGCTTTCAGGCCTGTCAGTGTCCCTGGTAAGTTGAAACTGTGGGGTGCTTTTGGTCTGTTTTTCGGGGTCCCTTCCCCCCCCCATCAGACAAGGGCCCCTACGTAATTTTACAGGGGGGGGGGGGGTTTGCTCTCAGAGTTCCCCCTGGTGGGGTCTGCCTGGGGTCTTGTTGCGGGGAAGAGGGTGATCTTTTTGAGTGTAAAAGTGGTGTCCCAAAATAGAGCAGAGAGGATGAAAGTTTTCCCTATATCCCTGCTTTGTTTAAAGTCCCCACATCTCCAGCAACAAAAAAGGGCAGTGTTATATTTCAGGATGTGCCCCTAATACAGGAGAGCATAAAGAAATTCACATGCCCCCTGATTGTATAGTATTAGTAAGTCCCCATTTCCCAAAGAAATATAATGATTAAAGTAACGGGACAGGGTCACTGTTTGTAAATTTCTATCGTGTAGAGGCGGGGGGAAGGAAGCAGGCACACACGGGGTTTAAAATTCCGGGACCAAAACCCCAGAGTCCTCCTCCCCCCCTTCCCAACTACAGAAGATTCTTTGGGGAGGGGCTCTCTGCTCCGCCCCTGTCTTAAAAGGGAAATGGGGGCATTCAGCCCGGGACACCCGTAAAGTTTAAGGGAAATCACAGGTCAGCTGCTATAGAGATTTGAGAAGCTGATTTTAGTAATACTAACGGGGCTAGCTAAAAAAATCAGTAGGACTTTTGGTAAGAACATATATTGCAAAAGGCTGTTTTTTTTAAAAAGATTTTTAAATTTAAAACCCCCAAATTCATTTTTGGGGAAGAAAACCCCCTTTAATTCTTTTTGGGGGTTGTGGTTGGAAAATCTATTATTTCTGATATATGCATAATGTAAGACATTTGTGAAGTTTTCAATTTGTTTTAGGGTCCGATCAATTTTTAGGGCATGGTCTGGATTAACCCCTTCCCCCAGTTTGTGAATACATTTTACTTTTATAAAAAACCATTTGGCCTTCTTTTTCCCCCAAATCCAATCCCTGTTTCCGGGTTTCATAAAGGGGGCCTAATTAAGGTGTGCCATCTTACTGCTTCTTTGACACCTTGTAACCTTGTATTTAAAAGGAGTTTTGCCCACAAAAGGGGCAATGCCCCCTAGGGGCACAAAAATTATAAGAAAAAAAAAGTGAAAAAAAAAATACCCAGGGGAAAAATTTGCGTTTTTTGTTTGTTCATCTGGCCCCCAAAAAAAATTGGAATAGAAAGTGATAAAAAAAAGTCTTATGTACCGCAAACTGGTACCAATAAACTAGCACTTCATTCCTCCTTCTAAAATCAGAAACATCCAGAAATACACTAGACCTACATGTAATGCTACAGTGGGGGCCCAAAAAGTATTGGCACCCCGGAAAATTTTTCTGTCAGTTAAAAATAAAGGTTTTCTTCCTAAAAAAAGGGATTGCAATCAAAAATTTCTTTGGTTTTAAATATATTCATTTTTTTGGGCTTGAAATTTGAAAAAACAAAAAAACAAAAATTGAGACAAAAATAAAATTCTTTTAACCCATTTCCCCCAAAAAACTTAAAAATGGGCCGGACATAAGTATTGGCACCTCAGTCTAATACTTGGTAGCAAAAACCTTTACCCAAAAATAACTGCGAAAAAACCCATTTTCCGGTAACCATCAATGAGTTTCTTACAATGCTCTGCTGGAATTTTAGACCATTCTTTTTTGGGAAAAAACTGTCCGGGCCCCTGAGTTTTTGAGGTTTCCCTTCCCCTTTCCAAAAAATGCCATTTTTAGATCTCTCCCAGGTGTTCAAAGGGGTTCAGGTCTGGATCATTGTTTGGCCCCTTTAGAAATCTCCCGGCTTTTTTTCCCAAAACCCTTTTTTTTGTGCTTTTTTAAGGTGGGGTTTTGGGTTTTATTGTCCCGTGGGAAAACCCATGACCCCTGTTTGGGGCCCAAACTATCTCACAAATGGGGCCCTTTCAATTTTGCTGCAAAATTTTTTGGTAGTCTTCAGACTTTAAAAATGCCCCCTGCACACGGTCAAGCCCGTTCCCGTGCCAGAGGCAGCAAAACAAAACCCCCAAAACCCCTCAGGGAAAACCCCCGCCCCTTTTTTGATTGTAGGGGCCGTGTTCTTTTTTTTGAATGCCTCTTTTTTTTCCCCCGGGAAACGTTGTTTATGGCCCCTTTTCCCAAAAAACTTTTACTTTTTTTCTAAAATTTCCCCCGAGAACAAATTTTTCCAAAACATTTAGGCTTTCTGGTAAGTTTGGGCAAATTTTTAGCCTTTGGGTTTTTTTTTGTTGGGGGTAAGAAGTGGGGTCTTCCTGGGTTTTTCCTTTTCATACAGTCCCTTTTCATTCAGCGCCGACGGGTTTTTACAGGTTTTACACTTTTTGGGACCCCTTTTGGCTGCGGGCGGGTTGAAATTGTTTGGTGTTGTTTGAGGGTTTTTTATCCAAAATCCGCACAAACTTTGTGTTGAAATCCTCGTCAATTTTTTTTTTCTGTCCACATTTTAGGGAGGTTAGCCACGTTTCCTTGGGGTTTTAAACTTTTTTGATGACACTGCGCACGGTTTGCACAGGAACTTCAGGTCTTTGGAGATTTGGGCTTGTTGCCTTGAGTTTTCATGTTCCCACAATTTGGATTTCAAGTCCTCGACAGTTCCCTTTTGGGCTTCTTTCTTTTTTTCCCCTGCTCAATGGGGGGGTACACAAAAAAGGACACAGGGGCAGAGGTTGAGTCAACCCTTTTTTCCCTGTCAACTGGCCCGCAAAATGTGATTTAGTTATTGCCAACACCTTTTTAGGGGCCCCAGGGTTTAAATTTAAAGGGGCTGTTAATTACACAAATTAGAGAAGATCACATGATTTTTCAAAAAAAGTGCAATACTTTTGTTTCCTCCCCTTTTTTATATTTTGGGCTGGAATTTTATCCAAAATTTGGGTTTTTGACAATTCTTTTTTTTGGTTTTCCATTGAAGACAAATTAAATGGGAAAATTTAATTTAAAACCAAAAAATTTGTGATTTCAATCATTTTCAGGGGAAAAAATGAGTTTTATCTGACAGAAATTTAGGGGTGCCCCAAAACTTTTTTGGCCCCCCCCCTGTATATAACTTGAAGTTATACAGAGCTGTAATAAGTGGGGGGGAAGGGTTAAAAAGGCCTTTGCTACATAAGATAATTTTTGCTACTTAAAAACCAACCCTGAAAAAAAGAGGTTTTGGGACAAAATATTTTTCCTTAGGGGCACTGGAGACAATATGGTTCTGAGCAAAGGGAACTCAATGTGCCACCATATTTTGTATACAGCTGTATATTTTGTATACAGCTCTTCCACTGCTAAAATATTGGGAGAAACCCAGAAGGATTTTTTTTTTTCATCTCCCTTCTATTTTTTTATGGGGTCATTTTACTCCCCTTTTCCCCATTTAATACTGAATAAATAGTATACAAGTATACATAGCATTTTTTACGGGTACAATTACAACACAAAGTTTATATGGTCTACATATTCAAAAACTAAACAAGACAGAAATCCACTCTGGGAATACATTGAAGGAGAAGTTAGCAGAAGGGAGACAACTGTGAAAAGGATATTAGACATGGGGACACTGAGTGGACAATGACAAAGGTACTATTCTCTACCACACTTCCTCCCAGGAGGGGCAGGGGGGAAAAAGGGGGATTTTTTTTTTCAACCCTCACTGGAAAAGGTTTATTTCAGAACAGTGCAGGTGCTGTATTTTCCCAAATGAAAGTCTACCAGTTTCAGTCAAAGAAGTTTTATTCTTTTCAAGCGGAGCAACATCAGCACACTACAAGAGCAGAAAACAATGTTTAATGATGGGCCCATATTGAGAAAGGGGGCGAGGAAAAGTCATTTTAAAATTTTGATAGTGGAGATTAAAAAAAGCAGTGAAACCCTTTTTTAAAAAATTTCACATTTAAATATCCTACATAACAACATGGGCTGAAAGTAGATGCACATATAATTGTCCTTATCATTTTTATTTTCTCTAACATGGCAGATAACAGTGAAGGAGCTTCTGTTGGGTTTCCCAAATTCATCTATATGAGTACTTATACAAAACAAAACAGCCGTCATTATCAACATATGGATTCATATTGTGTAAAATTTTTCAAAGGGTCTTTCCCCCAAATTTGTTTTGAAAGACCCAAAAAATGCTTCAAACAAATTACATCATTTTAATCGCATTTTCCCTAAACCCCTTTCTTTGGGTTTTTAATGGGCTTTTTTTCTTTTGTAAAAACAGCATCTCTAGAAAATTTGCAAAAAAGTAATTGTAAAAAAAATATTTTTTTTATCCTACCTTTTAAAAAACATAGTCCTTTTGTTCAATTTGTAATTGATCTATAAAAAAGTATGATGGAAAACAATTTTTTTCTGTTCTTCCAAAAAATAAATCAGGGCCTTTTTGTCCCCTGGCCCG